>JAEQML010047481.1:0-56801 GCA_016904865.1 Pissodes strobi | reverse complement strand
AAGCGATCTCAGATCTATAATTCGTACACGTATAGATCAAAATTATTTCCAGTATAATTATGAAATATTCAAACAAATTAATGGTTTACCAATGGGAACTCCAATTTCACCTTTATATGCCGAGATTTTTATGGCTGATTTTGAACAGCATTTATTCAACACCAACAATTCATTAATCAGAATATATATTTTTGGGGTAGATATGTGGATGACATACTTTGCATCTTTACAGGAACCAATAGAAACTTAGATGCCTTTTTAACATTTTTAAATTCTATAAACAATAGAATTCAATTTACCATGGAAAAATAATCTAACAACATTTTAAACTTTTTGGACATAAAGATTACAAAGACAAGAGATTCGCTTAAATTTGATATATATAGGAAACCAACAAGAGATGCAATAATTCACAAAGACTCGAACCAATCTTGGCAAGTAAAACTTTCTGCTTTTCATAGTCTCATCCATAGACTTATCAGCTTTCCCCTAGACTCGGCGAGTTTCCAAAAAGAAGTATCCATTATCAAACAGATTGCAATTAATAACGGTTATAAGATCGCTTTGATTGACAAATTAATAAAGAAAAAAACAGACGAACATTTTAACTAAGCAATGTTATAACCCTAGAAATTAGAAAAGCAGCCGTTTAAATTTATCATTTATATTCCGAAAATTACAGATGAAGTTTCAAAAAAATTAAATAAATTTGGCTGTAAAACAATTCAGGTTAAAAAGAATAATCTAGGGAGAAGACTAATAAACAATAAAGACAAAATTGACAAACAATCTAAATCTGGTGTTTACAAAATAAATTGTGTGAACTATGAAGCTGTATACGTAGGACAAACTGGTCGAAGCTTAAATATTAGGATTAAAGAACACAAAAAATCGATTTTACATAATATTGAACACTCTGGCTTAGCAAAACAATGTATAGAAAATAACCATTTCATAGATACGAATAATGTCACACCGAAACAAAAAGCAAAAGGCTGACCCTTTTGGAGTACCTAGAAATCCAAAAGTCACAACAAACAGACGTTTTAAATACGAACGACCAACTGACCTGCTCTTTAAACACCTGCATAATTGACAGTGCAATAAAAACAAAATACCGTCAGGCGGTTTAGTAGGGTATAACAATTTAGATTGTAGTATTCAACTACTCTTGATAAATGCCTCATCAAGCGGAAACATATGTAGAGAAAAATATCTCATTACATTATTTTGAAACATCTAAAAGCAGTATACTAATTATCCCTTTAAAGATGTTTCACAAGGATCCTACCGCAGAAATTATTCATTATATTAAAAACTGTTAAACTTGCTTTCGCTTGGTTTTTATTTCTTGGGTTTACGGTTAGGCACTTTTGTTAAATTTACTGCGTGATTGGTGGATATTTTAATGAATAACGTTTCTTATGTTTCCTACACTTATTGCATCATCATCGCTTTGCGCGTGAGGCGGCCTCCTTCATTCGAGGTCAGAAAGCCGAGCGAATTTACAAATGAAATGCGGCGGAGATAGTCTACTACTTTCGGGGTAATGTCTGAACATTTATTATGATAGAGAAGACGCCTGCCTTTTTAAGATTTCTTAAATGCTTAGGTCTGAGAAAAATAAGAGCAGTAAATTCTATTAGATAACTTTAAAAATTCGTAATGACGCACGTTCGAAAACTTTTAAGCGGAAAATTGTTCTTAAGCGAAAAAAAATAATCATGTCTGATTTTTATCCAATATTTAAAGTCGTTTTTTGCTGAAAGATAAAACATCCAATTAAATCATTTTATTCCTAATCTAACACAGATAGTAGATAAACTGTTATTGTTGCGATTCAATGAGCACTCTTTATTCTTGAGAAGGAAAATGCATCTGGTAAAATTCTTATTCAACTTACTACCTAACAGAATTGACTGTTCTTATCTGTTGTCGCATATATATGAATAAATAAATAAATCGTATCATCCTAAACGCACTAAATTCGAAGCTCCGAAATAATTGTAATTTTAAGTGGTTTAAAGTCTAGTATTATTATGGTGAATTAGTTTTCTGAGTTCGCCAAAAACTGTAGATTCTCGTTATCGAAAAATAGAGAAGAAAACCAGCCGATTTAATACCAAAATCGGGGAAAAACTGTGACGTTAATAGTAATATTCAACTGCTTGTATGTTGAAAAACATCGGATTTGTGCTGATAAGATGAATTCTTTCTCATTTTTGTGGGTTTGCTTTTTTTTTGTGGAATTCCCTGTTGTTGTTTGTTTACCTATTTAATCTTGGTCACTGATCTATATAAAATAAAAGTGAGGGACGTACTAGGGAATTTATTCTTACTTTAACTTCGATTTTTAAATGGCGACCAACTTCAAATGCTGCAAAGAAAAACCGCAAAACAACTGGTGTTGTATGGTATGTATTAATATTTTTCACCCTAGTTGCTTGAAGAGGTCTAACAAATATACAGTGGTGGATCAAAATTGGATTCTGTGCTCAAAAAAATGTGCAGAGGAATCATCAAGTGATAACTTGGATACTATAGCTTGTTTAAAAAATACGATTGCAGACCTTAGATTGGAGATAGAGCAAAAAGATATTCATTTAAAAAGACTTAAAAGGAATTCTTCAGTTATGGAAGGTGAAAATGGATATTTGATTGAAATCGAGAACAAGAATGAATCAATAAATAAAGTCAACAAAAAGATCAATAGTTTAAAACAGCAAATAGATGGGAGGAAACAAATTCAGTATGTAGATGCAGGTACACAATACAGTAAAACTGTACGGGATATGGCACAACAAGTCATCATTGAGTCACGTCATTGTGAGGTGCAGACTGACTTTGAGGGTCAGATTGTCCTAAATAACTTGAATAATTACGAACAACTCATAAGTAAAATGTCTGCTGATATGGAAGAGAACTGGAATATTATAAAAAAATTAAATCAGAAATAGAAGAGCTTCACATGATGATAAAAAACATGCAAACGACTATTGAGACACTCAATGTGAATAATAACTTTTATGCTGAGGAAAACAAGAAGTTCCAAAATGAGGTAGAAAAGCTTATTAACAGGCAGGATCGACGAATAAATGATGACCAAACTGATGTTATCATAAACAACGTTGACGTTCGAAATAAAAGCAATGTTGATATAGGTTACTCCAAGAGAAAAAACAAAAATAACGAGGAAAAACACAACATATTATTACTGGGTGATAATTTAGGGTCTGGTTTTAGGCCTGTATTTGATAAGTATTATATTTAATATATGTTCTGTAATTAAAAACAATGCCGTGATAGACGATGTAGTGGAAAGTGTGTTAGAGTTATCCAAGAAATATACTAAGAATGATTATATGATTGTTATGGGGGGTATGATGAATGTTTTAAAAGGTGTAAGAGTTCATGAAAAACAATACAGAACTTAATTAAGGTTGGTACTTATACGAACTTGATAATTTTTTCTGTACCAATATGGGGCAATAATAATTTGCTTAATAGTTACATAAACGAGCACAATAAGATGATGTGCGGTAATATACAGTATGTGCGGCGATCGGGTAGACAAGAGGACAAATGGACCAAAAATTGCAGTTTTCGACAAAAAGTCATTCTTCATAAAAAAATTTGCTTGTTAAAAAAATATGATTGTCGTAGAGAAAAAATTATTTTTTTATACAGGGTGACCAAAAAGTAAAAAATTAAATTTTTTTTAGGAATAAAGTATCCTTATTTCTCAGTTTTCAACAAAATACTACATAAGAATTTTGGTTCAAATCATCCCATCTTTTCAGATGTCGATTTTCATCAACTTTGGATAAAAAGAAGTTTCTTGTGTAAAATTAAAACTATTATCATCTAAACAAACCCCCTAACTAACTAGCACGAACTCAAACAAACTAATACAAACTAACCGAAAGAATGCCCATTTATTTGTAATAAAATAATTAGTAAATTTAACTTAGGATAGTATAGCAAATTTATATGTTATGGCGTTTTGGATTGGAAAAGTCACATTTTATTTGTTGTAGTGCAAAGGGCAGCACTAAAACGTTTCTAAGAAATGTGATGCTGAGAAAAATCAGAGATTCTGACAACGCCTGAGCAATCAGTATCGGCCGACGGCGTGTGATTAAGCGGAATTTCATTCGTATACGGAACGTGACGTCTGCACCATTTTCATTTAAGTTGTCTTTGTCTTGTAGATGTTGTTGATCGACGTGATAATAATCCCCAAAGTACATGAGGGTTACTAAAGTGCATGCCAAAAGTACACAGAAGTATAAACTCCTTCATAGCAATTTCCTTTGTTCCTCTAACAGTAAAAAACTAGCATTACAATGTATATTTTACACAGGATATCTTAAACTATAGAATTTAAAATATCCATATTATCAAGTTGGTTGAAAACATCTGCATGAATTATTCCTCGTTATCGCTTTAGATTCAAGATAACTTTTATTTTAATAGAGACTAAAAGCTACATGCAGGAAAGTTATTTGATCGTTACAATCGCCTCAAAATAAACAGCTACTCAACTATGGCCCCACACATTAAGATATAAACAAACTCACCTACAATATTATGAGTGGTAACTGGCGGCAGGCCATCTCGTTGTAGTGAGAATATACAGCGTTTTAATCTAACCATTTCTTCTTTTGTTAACAGTTCATTTCCTAAAGGTAATCCACCACTAAAAATAAAACAAAGCTATTAAAATAACCGTTGGGAATTGACTAAAATACCGTTAAACAATTGGTGCAAGATCCGGTATTAGAAATATATACCATCATCTGTTATTTGACGATGACAAAGATTATATGTTAGATCTTAGATTAGGTAAGAGTAAGGATACCGCGCATGACATTAAGCCAATGTACTGAAATTGAAGCCTTTTCAGAGCGGCGGCCATTATTTATGTGGCAAACACATCTATTGTTGTGGCGGTGCTATTTTGCAGTTATTTTGTGAGTTTTTGAACAAAGAGAGAGAAAAACTAAGATTCATAATGGTAAATTGTTCGGCATATGGTTGCAAGAGTCGAAGTGAGAAGAAGGAGCCTGGAATTTCATTTCACAGGTAATTATTGTCTGCTGACCTTGTAGTTTATATGCATATTTCTTGTTTTAATAATAATGCATAATGTACAGGGTGATCCCCTATAATGTCGCCCCCCTTTAACTTTTTTATTTTAAGTGTCCCAAAAAACTTAAAAGTATGGTTATGTAGGTACTGAAAAATACTTTTTTTCTGTGTATAAAAAATATCATTATACAGCGAAAAACAAAAAGTTAATTTTTTTTCAATGGAACACCTTATATATGAATTTATTTTCCGATTCCTCGTAAAATTCTAAGCATATTTTATGTATGATGTTATACCTCTAGAGTTAGTAGTTTCACAGCTATAAACAGTTGAAAATCGGTACTTTGGCTCCTTTTCACTTTGGTAGCAAGAATATCATTGGAGATGGAGTAAAATGAATTTCACATTCCTATTTTAACTTTCCGAAAACTATCTGATGGTGCTAACTGATGGTACCTACCGAGGTACCAGATTTGGTACCCATGGTACCGCATGCCAGTTAGTACCGTCAGATAGCTCTTGAAAAGTTAAGACAGACATGTGAAATTCATTTTACTCCATCTCTAATGATCTTCTTGCTACCAAGGTGAAAAGTAGCCAAAGTACCGATTTTTAACTGTTTATATCTGTGAAACTACTAACTCTAGAGGTATAACACCAAAGATAAAATATGCTTAGAATTTTACGAAAAATCGAAAAATAAATTCATATATAGGGTGTTCCATTGAACAAAAATTAACTTTTTGTTTTTCCCTGTATAATGATCATTTTTCCAATATTTTTATACGCAGAAAAACAGTATTTTTCAGTACCTACATAACCATACTTTTAATTTTTTTGGGACACTTAAAATAAAAAAGTTAAAGGGGGGCGACATTATAGGGGATCACCTGTACACATTGTGTTACCTCTGAGTATATCATGGTGGGGATGTTTATTTAATTATCGAGAGTAATTTGATACCCGATCTTGGGTATTTTCAGTCATCAAATAATCAATAAAGCCATAAATCTTCTTCAAGGAGAGTCATTCAACAGAGGCGTAGGTAATATATTTTTTCTTCAAACGTCCGTAAATCCGTCATTACTCGGCTGTGTAGGCGGCCGTGAAGTTTCATTTTTCCTCCGCCGGAGCTTTACTTTTCACTTTTCCGCCGGCGGAGGTAAAAGTGTTACCATAGCATAGATACAAACAAACAACAAAACAAGCGTCAACAACTCAAGAATTATTAAACTAAAATTTGTATTTATCACTTAATTTGTGACTGCATTTCTAAAAATCACTAATTTAGGAACAAATTGGTTATTATTTAATCGAACTTACTCAATAACTGCTTATCAATACGGAATTAAAACGCAATCGGAGACGCAATTTTAAAAAAATAATTATTGTTGACAGTGTTCACTGCTTTATGTTACATTACTATAGCAACAACCTGTGCCTATTCACTGACACCGGTCTAAGCCGCCTTGCGAACCGACTTATCTTTAATAATTATTATTATTATTACTATTAAAAAGAGATGTTTTTGCATTAATTTGTCGACTGAAAATTAGTTTAACTTATTAATTATTATTTATTACTTATAATTTCAATTAATTTATTGAAGTTACCCAGTAATTTATGTGGCAGCTAGTAACAGGCTTTTTCCCATGTTATCTGTCCTCTTCTTTCCGTATCTAAGTGTTAGATAATATTTAGATTGATAAATCGAACATGGGTTGCCTAGCTAAATCTGGGACCAATGCCATTATACAGGGTGAAACAAATTCGATTCTCACTATTGGGATCTCGTAAACGGTAAAAGATACAGCAAAGTCTAAATTGGGGCAAAGTTGCGCAATTTAGTGCCCAGTATTTTGACATTTTGGAGTTTGAGATATCTCGAGCACTTCCGGAGATATCCGCGAAAAACGAAATTTTCGATTTTTGTTTTTATTTTTTTCTGACGTTTTGTTTGGAAATATCAAAAAAATATTAACACTTTCTAGAGGCACTTTTTAACGATCTACCCTAAGATGATGTCAGTTTTCTAAATCAACGTTTCGATTTCTCAGAACCATCAAGCCAATTTTTTTAAATACGAACCTGTAGTTTTTATCAATTTTTTTGCATATTTAGGGGGTAATTTGGTAATATCCATCACCCCAAATATGGATTAATCTCTCTTTCACTCAGCAGCTGCCTGGCGCACACCTGCCTCTCTGGATCCCCGTCACTCTCCACGCTCACGGTCAAAACCTAACATCCAAAATCTAAGCAACCATCGATGTGACAAACTGTTACCAAGGCAGCCTAATACTGTTGGGCAGGAAATAAAATAACCTTTTATTTCATAAAAAAAAATCGATTAAATAACTGATGAGGGTATATTAATAACGCTTGCTCACATATTTATACCTGGAAACTTCATAGTTGGGCTGAGTAGAAAGTAAGCAACCTATATTTCTCCAATTCCTTGAGTCACATTCTCTCAGCTAATGCTCGTTTTTTTTTTAGTAACAAATCGGGGAAGTTGTTCCGAAAAAGTTAATTAGAATTTATATTATACAGAGTGAAACAAATCCGCTGCTCACTATTGGGATCTCGTAAACGGTAAAATATATCAAAGTTTAAATTGGGGCAAAGTTGCGCAATTTAGTGCCCAGTATTTTGACATTTTGATATGTGAGATATCTCGAGTACTTCCGGAGATATCCGAGAAAAACCGAAAATTTCGAATTTCTGTTTTAATATTTTGTGATGTTATTTTTGGAAGTATCAAAAAAATAATGACACTTTCTAGATGCACTTTTTAACGATCTATCCTAGGATGTTGTCAGTTTTCTAACTCAACGTTTCGATTTCTCAGAACCATCATCAGGTCAATTTTTTTAAATACGGACCTATAATTTTTATATTTTTATGCATATTTAGGGGGTAATTTCGTAAAATCCATCACCAGATATTTTTAACTTGTAGGTATTATTAACAAAATGAACACCTTAGACAATTTACAATACTAACAGGCGCAGATTAAGTTGATATCTCAAATTAAAAAAGAAAAAATCCGGAACACCTACAATTTAAAAATATCTGGTGATGGATTTTACCAAATTACCCCCTAAATATGCAAAAAAATTGATAAAAACTACAGATCCGTATTTAAAAAAATTGGCTTAATGGTTCTGAGAAATCGAAACGTTGATTTAGAAAACTGACAACATCTTAGGATAGACCGTTAATAAGTGCCTCTAGAAAGTGTTGATATTTCCAAAAATAACGTCAGAAAAAATTAAAAACAAAAATCGAAAATTTCGTTTTTTTGCGAATATCTCCGGAAGTACTCGAGATATCTCAAACTTCAAAGTGTCAAAATACTGGGCACTAAATTGCGCAACTTTACCCCAATTGAAACTTTGGTGTATCTTTTACCGTTTACGAGATCCCAATAGTGAGAAGCGAATTTGTTTCAGTATAACGGCATTGACCCGAGATTTAGCTAGGCAACCCATGTGCTATTTATCAATCTATATATTATCTAACATATAATCTTTGTCATCGTCAAATAACAGATGAGAGTATATATTTCTAATAACGGATCTTAGACTAAAAGTAAATGTGGCAATGATAGAAGCGGCACCGTTGCGCCCGCAAGTTTGAAGTAATAGATCGCGTGACACTAACATATTTTTTTATATCAAAAAGTTTTTTCTTAAAAGGCCGAAGAGAAAGATTGCGCTCTCGACATTCTCGCACACAATCGCTTTATTTGTTTGTATAACGTAATTTTAGAATGGTAGTTCAGTGGTTGAGTGGCGACCTACTTACTAGGCCATAATCACAGGAGCCAATACGACTAAGCCCGAAACCCTCTGTAGCCAATGTTATCCTTTGCTTTCCTTCGACCTATCCCTTTAAAAACAACATCAAGTTCTTGAGCCGAATCTCTGAAGTTGAGGTGGCCTCAGCTGTCAACTCATCCCCATCCTGGTCCAAACCTTATAAATTACCTGCCTCCGATTTTTTTTCTGAATTATGCACAGCCAACGGAGACCTCTGCCACACTCTAAGCAAATCCTCTGGCAAGCAGGACTCAATCAACGGAAAAAGCATTGATTAATCCCCAATGTCTCTAACACTCTTAAGTGTGTTGAAATACCATCATATAATACAGACAAGTCAGTTTTATCTGTAGAAATAGCATTATCAATTATCAACTTTAAAAGTTCCCTCACATAAATCTCTATTTGTTAAGTCCTCTCTACCAAAACCTGCTTTTAAGCAATCGATAATGTCAAAATAATTTTTCCCAATAGTAGGAAAGCTTTCAACTAACTGTCTGGCTTTACTATTTGGCACAATAGCCTGCAATAAATATTCAACCTTGTCACTGGGATCAATATTAGGGTCATCATGAACTTTGCTGAATTGTGCCCAAAACGGCAACCAATCCTTCACATTGCCGTCAAATGTCTTAAATTGTATAGAAGGTAGTTTAAAATTCCTTTTACCTTGAGCATGGATGGGGGGTGACACCGACGAAAAGTGCTCCTCATTCTGCTCCAAAGGACACTCCTTCTTAGCTAGGTATTCATTGCTTTTATCTGGAGTGCGACATACCTTTTTCTGTAGTTCTCACAGCTTTCCAGCTCCTTCACCAAATCTTCTTCACTAACACTTTCATCATCCAAGAATAAACCATAAATCACTTCATCCAGTACCTTCAGAGAATCAGATTTGGAGCTTGCTACCGACCAGAAATTCCTGGAGCCACTGGGGCATTGCAAAAGTTTATTCCTGATCTTTCGATTATGTTTGTCCTTAGTTTCGTCGATCACAAGTTTGCATTCGTTTCTCGCTTCCACAAAATAATTGCGAATTTCGACAGTCTGATTTTGCGGTCAGTACTTGTAGACCTGCTGTTTCCTACCTACAGCTCTTTCGCATCTTCGGTCGGATCAGGGCTTTCCTTTTGACGGTAACTTGATTGAATTTGGGATGCATGCTTCAATTCCCGAGTAGATTACTTGCGTAATCTCTTCGCGGCAGACTGACGGGTCGTCAGTGCCAAAGGTTACCTGTTGGTTGCAAAGTGATCTCTCCATCTCTTCAATTACTCGTCTCTCACACTCAATCTCAATTCCAGCACATTTAAGATTGTTTTCCACACACAGCAGTTTATAGGTGCCCTGAGTCACTGTTTACATTAGAAATTTCGGAAAGTTCTAGATTTTCCTCACATTCCACTATTTTACGCGTTGATTCACTTATTTTTACATCACTCGGTATTTTTTTCGTTATTATTAGTTCATATTATTTATTATTAGTTAGTATTATTAGTTCATTATCGCGAAACGCCAACCATGTTGCCTTCGACGGCTACATTTCTACATCGGACTTACTAATGTGTTATCGAAAATCCTTTCGACAGATGAGGCGAGATTTAGCAGCTACAGAGGTGTAAATTTACATTTGCACTACTGGTCTTAGCAAAACGCCCACTGGATGCAGGAAGTGCAGAAAGATGTACTTGAACTCTTTGTAAAACGAACTACCACTCCTGTTAGAAGATGTCAACTTGGAATTTTGGAAACCAGACAAAATATATTTTTCAGCATGATGGCTGCCCAGCACATTTTGCAGCAAACCTGCGGCAATTTTTAGATGTTCGATACCCGGATAAATGGACAGGGCGCGGTAGAAAACTTCCTTGGCCAACTATATCTTCCTTAGATGTTTAGATATTCATGTGGAAGTTGAAAGAGCTAGTTTTGCAAAGTCGACCCACAACACGGCATGTGATTAACGCCGTTCAATGTGCGGATGTGCAAGATGCAGTATTATCTACTCGAAAGACTTAAATTGTGTATTGATAATGATGAAAAATTTACTGATTCAGTTGTTTTTCGGTTTACAGCTATTGCACACATTGATGTTTAGTGGTTTAAAAATTATTGATCAGTTTGTTGGCTTTTCAACACGCTCCGAGTGAATGATACAAAATATGGTCAGTCCTTAGCCTAGATAAAGAAGGAAGGTGCTGATAAGTAAAATCATATATTGTTCAATGGCCACCGCTACTTTCTGATTCAAAATGATAATTTCGAAATAAATGGAAAACAAATAAAGACATCGAAATGCGGATTGCCCCAAAATATAGGTATCTTTATACTCTTTAAAACTGACCCAAACACTATAGTGTTTAGGACCGGAGAAAAGAAAAACTTTTGTAATCAGCACCCTCTGGAGAAAGAGATAAGCATTAGCGGCCATGACGAATACCAAGTTTTTAACAAGGCTATATTTTTCTTTCAAATAAGTTCATGCTGAATTCCTTTGGATCAAAGATATCGGATATGTAGCAAATTTGTTAATTTATTTAGCAGCTTACCCCTTCCTTATTATTGGAGATACAAAAAATATCAAGATCAAAATGAAGCCAAATTTAAATAATCGTTTTCTAAAGTTGTAGTTGTAGTATTTACGCCCTTTAGTGACTGACCTAGAAACTCAAAAATATTTGCCGGAACTTATTTTGGCCACTTTTACTATATATTTTTTATCTCAATAATCTACAATATGCAGGTAATGAAATACAACCGGCTTCCTGTCTTAGTGGATGCAAAACGTTTTTAAAAGGAGTATATGAAGTACGTATCTTAGCAATGGTAACTTTATAATTAAGAAAACTGCACTCAATAGAAATATGTACAGGGTGGCCCGTTTAAGAGGGGCCTATACCTTATCTCGAAAACTACGGGGGTTGGAAAAAAAATTTAAATACAAAAGTTATTCCCAATAAAATGATCTTTATTTTTTTTGTATTGTTTTAATCGTCACTTTTTTATATACAGGATGATCAAAGAAAGTTACACTTTTTTAAATGAAACACCCTATATTTTATTACATTTTTGGATTCTACTTAAAATTCTAAGCATATTTGATGTATGATGATATGCCTCTAGAGTTAGTAGTTTCACAGATATAAACAGTTGAAAATCGGTACTTTGACTACTTTTCGCCTTGGTAGCAATGAAATACTGCATTACTTTACTTACCTTAAACATGTTTCATACAGTCTTTTTCCGATTTTACTTTGGATATCTGATATCGAATCTCTTAAACTTTTCGTTACTGCATGTCCTCTGAGAGATTCAACATTGAAATTATTTGTCTTTGTAGGAAAAATCAAAAATGCAACTACGGTAATATCAGGGTGAGAAGACTAAAAAATAAATAAATTTAAAAAATATAACGGATGTATGGTAATATATAAGTAAAATACAAATATCTTAAAAACCAAAATATAAAATATATGAAATGTGAGTGTCAAACTTAAATTGTACCAATAATTGTAAGAAATATTTTACTTACTTTTAAGTAATGATTTAATCTAGCCAAAGCTTCAATAAAAATGTCAGCGCCTTTGTTTCCAAATTCATATCTTCCAGCAATAAAAAAGTATAGGGTTTTATCTAAGTCAAAATCATAGTGCCTAAAAAGAAAACCTGCGCCTTAGAAATATTCATAATTTATTTTAAATAATGTAAGAAAAAAATAAAAAGATGTTGAATAGAATAAATTCAGATCACAGAACAACTGAATTTAAAACTGATAACAATACTGTGAGAGACAATAAGAATAAACTATATGATAACAAAGTCAACACTGCTGCAAATTTAAAATTAACAACTGTTACTATAAACAGAAATTGACGATAAATACATCCATAAGACTTTTATAACCTATTTTACAACATTCTGGTAACAATGTATTCAAGTGCAAATTTTTGAAATTAAAACATTATCTTATACCTACAAAAACGCGTTGTTTCACTGATCAAAATCTTATACATTTTACAGATCTTCTGAAAACAAAAAATATTTTTATATGGTATTTTTGCATGTTTGTTTGATAGAGCCTTTCTACTTCATACTTTCAAATCAAGACCTTTATCAGATAATGATGATACAAGCAATTATTCTACTTATAAAATGATTTTTATATTTGGTACTAGCATACAAATGGTCCACAAATTACACCCAAATAATCTATTAGAAAAACAATCAAATGGAAACAGTTACTACCAAAAATGTAGAAGAAATTGCATTCCACGGTAATGAATTATTGACCGAAAACTTCTTGCAACTGAATAATCCGTATGTGATTAAACTACTTCTTTTCTAAAGACTTTATTCGTGAAATTATTAAGCAAGCAGGTATCTACAATGCTCAAACAAATCCAAATTAACCGATATACCGTAGCATCGGAGAAGTGGAACGGTTTATGGGAATATTGCTGTGGATATCGCTTATAAAGCAACCCACAACCAGGAGGTACTGGGCACCACAAACGCGAATTTCCCAAGTTGCAGATGTAATAAATAAATAAATAAATACATGTTTTATTAACGGATCAAGCCATTTTTTTTTTATACATTACAAATATATAAAAATCTACAAAGTACATATTATGACACATGCAAATCTAAATACAGTATCTCTTTCTTCATTTTTTTTTGAAGGAGTTTAAACCAATATTAAAAGGATCGATATTAATGCAATGTTTATTAAACGATGATGCGAATCTACTGACTGATGATGTTTTACCATAATTAGTTCTATGGAACTCAACGTAAAATAAACTGTTATCACGCAATGTTCTCTGAGGTACCCTTACTTTAATTTTTTCAAGAAGTTGTGGAGATCTAATCTGATAGTAGTAAAGTACCATGATAGTGATAAAGTACCGTTCATATTACACCACCGATTCAAATTGTTTATGTCCTCCTGTATTTTTACACAATCATCTATTGATTCGATAATTTTTAAAAAATTTAAGTCATCAGCATAAGAAAGCATCTGAGAATGAACAAGAAAATATTGTATGTCATTAATATATAAATTAAATAATAAAGGAGATAAATGTCCACCCTGTGGGACTCCCGAAATAACTTTAATTTCTTTAGATAAAGCATTATTAATTTTTACAATTTGGATTCTATCTGACAAGTAATCCTCAAACCACTTTAAAAGGGTACCAAAAATCCCATATGATTGAAGTTTTTTAATTAGGTTACTGTGTATGACCCTATCAAATGCTTTCCTAAAATCGGTATAAATGCAGTCTATCTGAGATTTATGTTCTAAAGAGCTTATTAATGATTGTTCGTAAGTTAATAAATTAGAGACTGTTGATTTTCCTCTTACAAATCCATGCTGAGTTTCCGTGATAATACCATCAAATTTAGATACTATTTTTTTATTTACGATGTTTTCAAGTAACTTTGAGAGTAGAGAAAAATTAGAAATTGCTCTATAATTCGTAACATCAGATTTATCTCCACTTTTAAGAAGTGGTGTTATGTAGGATATTTCCCAAAAATGTGGAAAGGTACCTGATGATAAGGAATGATTAAAAATCATGCTAAAAATGTTTAGATAAAATACCAGGCGCGGCTTCTCAGTAAGGTCATTTGGTCAATGACCCACCTAATTTTAATTTAATTATATATTTTTTTAATTATCAGCTGATAATTAAGTATTTTAAAAGTGCGGATGCATATTCATTTGTTCAGTTGATGCTGGATGCCCGGCCGTATTTTAAATTCACCTTATGGCTGTTTACGGCAATTATGGAACCGAAACTAAGACGGAGCGCGTAGATACACGCTTTCTAGGGAGTTAAAAAGAGACACATAGTTGAGATTGTCGACGGTCGGCCAATGATAGTGCTTTTGGCGCTCGCAGGTCTGCATGCTGCTTTACCTTTATGAAAACACACTCGAACCGCTCGGAGGAAAAAAAATATTATATTGCAATATATTTGGGTTACGGGTTAGACAAAGAAAAACTAATATTAATTGGCTGATATTGACATACGCATTGCGTTTGCAAAAACTTATATGAAATTTAGTTGTTATAAGGATTTTATGTACTATTCCAATGAGAATAGAAAGTGAATGGTGTTTTTCAACCCTAAAAAGAATTAAATCTTTTTTAAGAAATACAATGGGGGAGTCAAGGTTGAGTACTTTAGCAATGTTAAGTATTAAAAAACCTTTAATTTAAATGAGCTAGTGATTGATCATTTCTTCAAACAGAAGGATAGAAGAATCCATTTGATTTACAAACACATAACTACATAAAAGGTGAGAGACATATCTTAAGAATATTATTAAGTATTTTAGTTTTACTTATAATTACCTATACTTTGTTCAGAGCAGTTACCTACAAACCTACAAAGTTTCGTAATAATGAGGACACTAGCAAATCTCACAAGTTTCAACAAGCATTACCTATAAATACATTTGCTTATTTTTTTCTAAAGAAAAAAACATTTTGGGCGTGGCACTCCGAAAAGTTTTCGACTTCAGCGCTATTCTGGTATGCGCCTCTGTCCACCTAGATTTGACCCACTTGCCAATAGACTCACGAGCCGCGACTGTAAAATACATCTGCAATTTACTAAGAACAGAACTGAAACATCATCTGGTCCTGCGCACACATTTTTTTTCAAATCCGATATTGCATAAAAACATCAATTTCGCTAATCTCCAATTGACCAATACTGACACTATTGGAAACTACAAACTCGTTGGCATAACCGCCCCTGTCACCATACACCGATGCAAAAAAATCTGCTAAATAATTTAAAATATCCTCCACTTGGCTACTATTTTGACCATTATACGTCATATTATTAGGAAGATTATAATTTTTATTTTTAGAATTAACATATCTCCAAAAAGCTTTTGAATCTTCCCTCATGTTACCTTCAATGGTACTAATAAAAATGGTATAACAACTATCTATTAATTTTTTACATTTATTTCTTAGTTGTGAAAATATTATATAATCATTATGATTATTGCTATTTTTAAAACTTTTATGAGCAATTTTCTTCTCGAAGAATAATTTCATTTGTGTACGTACCATGTAGGAAACGTCGGCTTCTTAGATATTACCTTAGGCACAAATTGTTCAAAAGCAGTGTCTACAATATCATAA
Organism: Pissodes strobi; assembly: GCA_016904865.1. Classification (NCBI taxonomy): domain Eukaryota; kingdom Metazoa; phylum Arthropoda; class Insecta; order Coleoptera; family Curculionidae; genus Pissodes; species Pissodes strobi. The sequence goes on along the minus strand of JAEQML010047481.1, from coordinate 40,718 downwards.
AAAGTAGTGACCATTACATTGATGTCATCTTTGTCTAAAAGACTTTTCCAATCAAAGGAACCAAGATACAGATTAATATTCATAAAATCAGCGTTTTTAAAATCAAGATATTCATATACTATATCCAAAGTTTCTGAAGGTTCCAACTCATTCATGCCACAAACTAACACAGGGTGACAAATTTCGCATAGTAAAATTGAAACCTCGCTAGTTGTAATATTATTTTTTTTAAAGTCTGTAAAAATCAAATCCAGTGGCGTGCACACAATGAAAGCACAAATGCATTGCCTACCCTCATGTTTAGACATTTTTTATATTTTCCCATTTAATTTTAATCCCGATAATATAAATTATAATTTTACTAATAAGTATAATCCAAATTTAAAAAGCTTATCTTAAGCGCCAATTAAAATATTAATTATATTATAGAAAAACATCACAGTCTACCACTCATATTACGCTACCCTCGACGCTACCTATAAACGGAATAATATTCTCCTACGGCAATCCGCTAAAAAGCATTCCATAACAAACCGAATGCATGCATTTATACCGTCAATACTGGATTTACTATGGAAGCGAAAAGCAGTGCTTGAAAAAAGACAGCCAAATAAAACGTTAAATAAAAAGAAAAGAGAAAACATGCGAAGATGGTCCGGGCCGACGCGACGCGCGACGATAAATGCTGTTGCCAAAATGTGCTCTCTTTAATTAATATTTTGACATAGACATTCTTTTTTACCAATATTGTTATTGGTTTTTTGCGCTTTAGTAATTGGTTTAAAAGTGATTACCGGTTACATCATTACAGGGTTTGGTTAAGAAAGCTTTATTATTTAATAATGTTTAAAATTACAGTACATGGGGCATCCCTAAATTTATTAATATTTCAATACCTGGGTATTAATAACGTCATGCATTTTTTTTGCAAGAAACTGAAACCCGATAATACAACACCGGCATTGGCCAGCCATAAATAAGAATAATCTCAGGTTCCCTTTTCCATGTGCCCTATTCTTATGTGAGATTGGGATTTGACGCCCTGCGCTTTTAGTTATAGTTTTGAAAGTTTAGTTAGTTTAGTACCTATACAAGGGGTTGTTGTTTTCTTTGTGGGTTAATTTTGTTGGTTAGAAAGAAAACCTCGATATTTGAATAAAAAAAAACCATAATATTTATTGGCTCTGCAGGTGTCGTCATAAAATTAAAATGTATCGTTGGCTGTGCTTACTCTTTGGTGAAGAAGGAAATGTGTAGAGTAAGCGTGGGTATATATTGATTTAAATAATGTGTCAAATGCCTCAGAAAAACAAGGCCAGTCCACTAACCATTTACAGCGCGTTTTCTTTGCATAGTTTTGGCGAAACTCGAATTGAAAAGGCTTTATGCCTACATTTTTTGGAGCCTCAAAATGGACGTTTTTGGGCGTGGCACCTGAAAAAAATTCTACCTGGCGGAGCCTGCAGCGGGCTTACTCCTTCTGTAACATTTTCTATTATGTTGCCTACCCTCTCCTAAATGTCACTGCACGCCACTGATCAAATCCAAAAAACTGCCACAAATATTTTGATATTGAATTAAATTGTTGAATATTGAGAAAAGCTGCCATTTCTGAGACAACATTGGCCTGTTGGGTTATGGAGTTTGTTTGTGATACACATAGGCTATTTTCCCAAGTTATGCCTGGCAAATTAAAATCACCAGCCAAAAAAACATAATCATATTTACAATTGCTATATACATTTTCCATAGAAAGACAGAATTCTTCATATACCTGTACTGGTGACTGCGGCGGTGTATATACCCCGCATACCAGTATCTTAACCTTTCCAATACTAATTAACACCAATAAATGTTCAATTGTTTCTGTAATGCACTGTATTAGACTTAACTGCGATCATCACACCACCATTTCTATCACAGCTACTTGTTTTTTTAGATCCATCACATCTATATAAATTAAAATCAGCTAAACCGAGTTCACCATCAAGTATTCCTTCATGCAGCCATGTTTCAACAAATATTGATATGTCATAGTATGATGTGTACATGGATAGTTGTAATGTTTTCAACTTTGTGCCCAGACCTCTGACGTTTTGGTAATATATCTGTATTGAGCTTGGCCCGTTTACAAGAAGTTTAAATTAGGGCGGTTATAAGTTCCTTGTTGCCTTCTATGATGTTGATTGTTCTGATAATTACTGCCCGAGCCACTTCTAAATGCTGTTGGCTGGTGTACTCTATCACTTAAACGGTTATCTGTTCCTCTCATAGAGTTTGCCCTATATTGCCGATTATTGTAGTTGTCATAATTCCTCTCATCTTGTCTAGATGTTTGATTACGGGCTTTTTTTAATGTAAAATCTACGAAATATGATATTCTTCGGCCACAATTCTTCATTATTCAAGGTGTCAAAGTAGTTACAATCAATTCCTATGTTGAAGGAGTTAGTTGTTCCAATTGTGTTCAATTGTTCTATTTCTAGCTGTTTTTCATTCTCCATTGGAAATTTATTCATAATAAAGTTTCGAACAGCATTTGGGTTTGATTTTTTTGTAACCTTTCCCAAATAAATCCATCTTTTTCCCTCTTCTCCACAAAAATGTACAGATGATTCTCCAGTTCCCCTAGTCGTCACTGACTTTCTCGATTCATCAAGTTTATATGTGTGAACGGATGCCATGGCAATATTGACAGCTCTCTCTATTTCTTTAATAGAAATTTTATTATTTTGCTCATTTTCTTTTCCTTGTTTGTCTTCTTTACTGGACTCAATATTATTTGTTCTCATTTTATCGTTTAAGGTAATACTTTTTCCATTTAAAGTATCAACATTAGTTTTTACTTCTGTAATATTTTTTGTGTTATCCTTTATATTCTCTTCGAGGCTATCAAACTTTTTTCAAAGCTCTTTGATTCTACTAGTCAACATGATTGCATATTTTAATGTTTTAATACTCTCTGTACACCAGTAAGATAAAATCTCTTTCTCTCTCTCTCAGCCTTGGTCTATCCACTGGATATAGGCCTCTCTCATATTGGACCATTTTTCTCTGTTTTCGGCGACCTGGTACCAGTTGAGTCCAGCGAATTTCTTCAGGTCGTCGTACCATCTTTGCTGCGGTCTACCCACATTTCGCCTTTCGCCCCAGGGTCTCCACCTCGTAGTATATCCACTCCAGTTCTCCGTGTGCCTCGCGACGGTAAAATACGTGTTGTTAATAGCAAAGCTCGAATTTCAGTAGAGCTTATGTTGCTACAATTTGTACATAGAACTTTCTTACAGGAGTCACACGGGTAGCCAAAGACTTCTTGATTGTCTTTCTTTAATTCAGCCTTCCTTAATTCTCGGAAAATGCACAAGGTTCCGCACCTTCACAAACACCACTCCCATTTGACATGACGTTAGCGACAGACGTCAGTTGTCTGACATAAAATGTTATAGCTTTCTCTATGGTTACGCGTGGTAAACTATTTATGTAGCTACCGCCACAAAATATTAGTACGATGATAGAAGCAACGTAACCTTAAATTTAAATTGGCGGGAAGAAGCATGCGGCGACAATCCTGGAAATTGGCGAAAAGTATTGAACACACTGTCCAGAAGCTCCTACTTCACTGTACCAGATGCAAAACCATATAACTGTGCGTTTTTAACTATTTTTAACAATAAAAAGACCAGCAAAACTGTACAAAAACAGAGCACAATAATGCCACATTCACTTGACTTGACAGTTGACACATTGTACCGATCAATAGATTTCAAGCCATTTAACGTTTCTTACACTCTAGTGACAACAGTGTTGACAACATTCTACCAGTCATTAATAATCAAGTTAGGGATTTGAACCAAATTTGACTTGTGATGAGCAAATTATCTCGTTCAAAGGACGTTCAAGGCTCAAAACTTGCAATCCAAAAAAAAACGCACTAAATGTGGATACTTCCTATCTGGAGTATCGGGAATCTCCTACAGTTTCGAACTGTTTGCTGAAAAAAATGGGTACACTGCTGTAGAGAATGGCCCAGATTTAGGAGCCGCAAGCAATGCAGTTGTTCGACTGAGTAGACCAATCCTACATAACGTGCATCACAAATTACTTCTCTTGTATGACCTTGGTTGCTTACTTAGCAAAGACAAGAATTCATTCTGTAGCAATTGTGCGCATAAATCGTGTATCTGGCCACAAAACTCTAACTGAAAAGACATGAAAAAAACATGGGAATCTTATAGAAGAGAGAGCAAAATTTGATAACGTTGACATTCATGCTGTGCAATGGCAATATCATGGGGGAGTCGATTTAGAAGATTCGCTTCAAGGAATGTATCCCATAAAATTCATAACCAATAATGGTTCCATCGTATTTTCTGACGAATCAATTTCCAGCTCGGCCAGAGAGATAAAATTGTTCCTTTACTTGTAACGTTGTAAATGTACCTGAATATTATATCGCAATTTTCTCTGTGTACCCGTTAAATTGTGATATCGATTATCACAACATTACTATTACGAGTGGATTTCAGTACTCCGACCCGAAGATGCGCATGAAAATAGGATATATAAGGAAATAGGTGAAAAGTTGAAGCCTTCTCGTTGTGCGCTTACCTACCGCCTTGTGGCGGTTAAGTTTTCAACTGCTGGTTGATGATTGCCAGATAGTTTTTTTTGTTAATATTACAAAGCGTAGTAACGCGTATCTTTTGTTAGAGTACCGGCTATGCTGTTGTGAAACATTGTGTGCAGAGCGGTGTCATAACACTTTTATTTTAAAAGGTAGATTCGACTCATGTGCTTCTAAGTAGCAGGGCTATAAAAAATATAATTTTTCACCAGGCCCTTTCTGAGGGGTCACTGACCATTTGCTCGGGGCCTTCCTTATCTGAGTAGGAGCCCAGGCGTCTTTTCCAGCTGAGACCAGACAGAGAGTGTAGTGTAGCCTGGCTATCCCGACTGGTACCTTGCCTAGGTCATCCAATTACCGAGGACAAAACACATCGTTAAGTATGGTAGGATCAATTTCAATTAATAGTAAATCAGCACAGCTAATATGTACAGCTTTGTTCTTGATAAGTAAGAGATGGCCGACGCGGAGAAGTCGGGTGATAATCTAACGGCGAAGAAAAGCGATAAAAAGGCCGAATCAACGTGCCAACACTGCAATAAAAAAGTAGTAAGTGTAGTAAAGTGTAAAAAGTGCTTTCTGGATTTTCATCCAGCTTGTCTGGAGCAGGGAGCAGGCTGCCAGTCAAAAAAATGCTGAATGTGTTCATGAGGCATCAAAGATTAGAAGAGAAAGTGTAAACACAACACATGAAGAATTAATAATAGAAACTGAACTTTTAAGAATTCTTGTGAAGGAACTTCAGGGAAAAAATCAGGTCATCGAGCAGAATGGGCAACTGTTAATGGAAAAGATAAATTATCTTGAAAACAAGTTGAAAAAATACGAAAAGAACGAGAATTTTGCAAGTAATCAAAACAAGCCAGTACAACCAACGCCCTCCATTAAGAAAAATCATAATAATCACATGTCTCAAGAACAACAGGTGCCATCTACTGGAAATATTTACGAACGCAGTAGTAGAGAGGAGGCGAATATCGATAATCAAATCGACGCAAAACCGATCAAACTTTATTCATCATCTGCCAACCAATTCTCCAGCACTGCAAATAATGACAGATACAGCCAAGAAGACAGCCAAAACAATAACAAACAATTGAACGGATGGAGCCAAGCTACTAGACGAAATCGAAATAAGAGGTCAGAAAATGACAAAATAATGAACAAATCAAGCAGACCCGCCACATTTAAAGGTAACAATGAAAACATTACCTCCCTAAAACTAGCGACCAGAATCTCATCCTTTTCTTGTCAGGCTTTGCACCGGATGAGACATGCGATAATATAGAGAAATTTTTAATTGAAAACCAGCTGAAAGGAAGCACATGTGAAAGAATGAAAACTAAAAAAGAAAAGTATTACAGCTCATTTCGCCTTGCTGTTCCTCAAGAGGATGTTGACAGGTATTTAAATCCTAGTCTCTGGCCAAAAGGGATTATAATTAGTCATTTTCGGAATCTTCAGTACCAGAAAAAGGGAACAGTCAATTTGAGGAAAATAAGTTGAAGGTCCTACACCTAAATGTAAGATCATTAAGAAGAAAGATTGACGAATTAGATGCATTTTTGTAGATAAGGATTATGATGTGATATGTTTGACAGAGCACTGGATGACTAAAAGCGAGTTGGAGGTTATCTGGCTGCGCAGGATGGGGCTGAGCTGTGGTTTTGCTCTAACAGACTGCTGCTTAATCGGGAAAAAAACTAAGAGGATGGTCTTCTCCATGCGTCGGATGCCTGGTGAGTATCGTGAAGCAGAGTCGAAGTTCTTGGGTGTCACTGTGAACCCTGGGTTGCAGTGGGGACCTCACACTAATGACTTGGCTGATAGGCTGAGCAAGGGGATATTTGTTCTACGTAATTTGTCTTCTTGTGTCTCTCCAAACATCTTGAGATTAGCTTACTTTGCTCTTTTTCAATCCCGTGTGTCGTATGCGATATTGGTCTGGGGACACTCCTCGGGGGTTCATAGACTGTTTTCTTTGCAGAGAAGGGCTGTGAGGGTTCTGGCTCGTATGAGATTTAGAGACGATTGCAGGAATGCTTTTGTTTCCATGAGAATTCTCACTGTGCCCTGTTTATATATTTTGCAGTGCCTGCCGTTTGCTAGGAAAAACACTAGTCTCATGACCCATGAAGATGTTCATGAGCAAAACACTAGAAATAAAAATAACCTAGTACCACTTTACTGGCGCTTGAAGAGGTGTCAAGACGGCCCTGGATACTGGGCAGTGAAATTTTATAATGTTATTCCTCATAGCTTTAAGTGCATACCCCTTAAAATGTTCCATACTGAAATTAAGCGACTTCTCTTAAGAAACTCGTTTTATTCATTTGACGAATTTTTAAATTATTCATTTTAGTTTTAACGTTATCTTAACCATATGATGTGCTATATACTGAGTGTTTTTATTAATGTTGTTAGTGTTTAAGCGTTTTAATATTATTTTAGGAAATCTTTTTGGAAAATTAGTGTATTTTATTTTAATGTATGCTATGTATTATTAATAAGTTTTTTGTGCTATGTTATTTCTACTGACGTGTGTAAACATTCTATGTATTAACATGAATAAATGAATTGAATTGATTTATCGTGACACTACCTTTAATTTTTCAAGTGAAAAGACTAAATGAAATCTACCGAGAAGCACCTACTGGAAATATTACTTCCAGAGATACTGAGTTTTAGTTCGCTGAACTTAACTGTAAATTTCCTCTCTTGGTATTATCTAAATGTATATCGTACAATTAGGGCGGTTAAGTCATTTATATTAAATTAATTATATCTATCTGTGAAAGCCATGGCAGAAATTTAACTCATTTAAACCTTATTATTGAACGTGTCGCCTTGATATCGGTCAATTGAGCTCAATTTTCCTTATTTGGTGCGGCTATATTCATTTCTATATATTTTATTCAGTAAATCCCTTATAGTTTAGCATTTTGGAGACATTTTAGAAGTCTTCTATATTCTGGTTGCCAAGGGAATAAGCTCAGCGTAGTTTAGTGGATATTAGCAATAGTAACTGGGTAATATTAAAAAGTTCTTTTAAAGAAACTTCTCTCTTTAATTAGCATCGAGGTAACTTATTAAGATTTTTATATAGTAATTAGTAATGTTAATTTATTGATCAGAAACACGCCAAAGTAACATAACTAGTGCTACTCTTTGATTTGAAGTTTAATCGCAGTGAGTATCATGCCTAAATCGTTTAATTGATATTTGATTGTTGTAATTTCTAGTGTTAAAGTGGCAACATGAAACTTAATTAACATAGCAATTAATAAATTGCAATTTGAACATTAATTACCACTTGTGGCGTATATAGGTCAGCTTGTGATATTTCAGAATTTTTTTAGCATAATATTAACCATCAGAAATCAGTAAATTTTAAAGAAAGTAGATTGTTCTACCCAAGTAGTGTTTTTTTTAAATAAACTGGTTGTTCGTATTCCTGATGTTTATTTTGGCAACTGTATTTAGGCTATAATTCAATCTCTTTCTATTTTTTACTACTCCTTTTCACAGTGTATTTTTCTAAATTTTATTATCCGATTTTCAGACAGATAGAATTTCTAATAAATTTCGTACAGTAAAAATTTAGTGGCGGCCGCTCTAACTGCCATAAATTTTAACCCACGCCTTTAAAAAGATCAAAATCACAAACGACTGAGTGAGCTAGGCATATGAAGCAGCTGAAAGAGCAATTAGCGAATAAGGTTGGTTACATACCTATCTCAAGACAAATTTGACACAACATTTATGAAATTCTGGAGTTGTCATTCTCACAAAAAGAGAAAGAGCCAGTTGTGAAATTCCAGAACCACAAAAAAAAGAGGTGTGTTTAGAAACTCGGACTAATGAATATGTTCAGACCGATCAACTTTCGCAATGGCCTAGTTGAACATTACAAAAAATCGGGATATAAAGGGCAATCTAAAATGCAAAAAATGTAAGATACATTTATGTTTTCACTTTAAAAGTAACTGTTTTGTTCAGTTTCATGTGAACCGATAATTGCAAATTTATTTTATAACAAAAATTGTCTCTGTGTATGTTGTTCCCAATTGGACCCAAATAAACTACCCCAAAATCACACTTTTTAGTGAAATTAGCACATAATGGCATTGTCTATCAGCACAAAAGTAGCTCCGATTTTTTCCCCACATTAAAAAAATGTCAAATAAACTGATGCAATAGAGGGTTGATAGAAATAAAAATGCAGATTCAAAAACAAATCGAAAACAGCTATACCCCGAGTTTTATCAACGAAAAAGTTAAATTTTTGGATTTTAAAAACATCCAATCTAATGTAATGTATTTATTCACTTCTTAGGAACTATTTTTTTACAGATTATGAGTTTTGATGTGGAGGTTGTCAATATGATCGTCCAAATATTCGCTGAGAAGCACTGACCTATACGCACTTTCATTTTTATCGATGATTTAAAAAAGGAATATTTTTGGCTGAATCGATGTTTTCAAAATTTGTTTTTTTATTAAGGCTGTTGAAGCAATGCAAATCAATAAGTTCCAATTGAAACTGCATGAATTTCACTAGGCTCAGTAAGACTGAATAAGATAAAAGCTTGATTGAAAAATCAGTTGAATATTGTCAAATCATCATAGACAAAAGCAAAAGTGCCAAATTGACAAATTGTCGGCAGACTAACAGAAAAAGTCCTTTGAATGAGTGTTCTGAAGAAATTGGGAGTATAATTATAGTGAAGATACAAATAGAAGGATGAGTACCAGGGAAGTAAATAAACCATTTCATTTTGATAATTTTTGCAAGACGAACTGCTCTCCTGTATGGAGTCTAATATCTTGAGCAAGCGTCTGGGTGCCGACCTCGACACATGGCAACAGTATTTCAGAGATGGTCTGATCTGGGCCTTTTAGAGCAGTAAGAGCTGATGAGGTGTATATAATTTTCTTGCTCTATAAAGCGGTCCCAGCTTTAGGCGATTTTGGTGACGTGATTACGTCAAGACATGTTGTTTTCTACGTTGTTGCGCAGCAACTTACGGATGAGGCCAGAGTCAGTGTTTGTCCTGTCAATTAAGTCAGGTCCTGCGGTGTCTGCTTTTTTTGAAAAGATAGCTGCTTAAGTATTTCCTGCATTAAACTGAGCATTGTTTTCCTCGCCCCATTTCACGATGGCGTTCATATCCTCATTGATGGCAGCAATCTGATCTCATTTTAATTATTTAAATAACTCAATACAAGCAAAAATGCATTTGTTACGTTTCAAATTTAAATTCTCTATTTGCAAATAAACCAACTTGTTAAACATTTCAAAGCTGCATGTTTGGGCTTATAGTAGAGTATATCCAAAAAAATTAAAAATCCTAATAATTGAGGAAAATATATCAATTAAGCATTATTTTAGGGGCTCCATCGTTCTATAATAAATCACCTTAGATATATACACATGCATCGACATACCCATAGAAATGGCCTCGGACAAATTCGTGAATTTTTTCTTTTGAAAGGGCGTGTAAATTTTGAAACTCGTGTAAGGCGGAAAACTTCTTTACATTCAAACCATTAGGTGTTATAACATCGGGCTTCCTTTTAAGCAAATGCTCTGCTTCATATCCTAAAATATAAGAAATTAGCTGAATTACTATTACTTCTCCAATCTCCAATGTTTCATATATTATGTGCAATAAGTATAATTAGCATTGTTCAAACCCAAACATGACAACTGAAATATGAGGAACATTTCTTTTATCTACAAGGATATACTAATATTATGTAAGACTTTCTACAAACAGATGTTATTTTTTACGTTACTGAACGTCTTAGGTTAATCTACACATATTTCTAGCACAAATTGAAACATTGATAAAATTGAAATTATCAAAAGTTAAAAAAATATATATTAAACTGATACAGTGCTTGTCAAAAATTGTACAATAGCCAACCATATTTTATTAAGAAAGTTTTGAGTTACATGTGCATTGTATGAAGAACCACGGTATTAGTTTATCACGGACTGCTCAATACCACCTTGGCTATCAAATCACTCGAATTTTATTGTTATGCATCTGCATTTGGCAAGAGAATAGCAACGCAAGTTCTTTGCACATTCTACTTTCAGTTGCAATTAAAGTGTATTGACCAAGAATGCCTCCTCAATGCATGACGAATGCTGAGAACAGACCGATTGGCATGTCACTAGCAGGATGAGTTCAAGAAACAGTCACTGAGTTTTATTAAGACCCTGGTCGTTGATACAAGAATAATAGAAATTAATAAACAATCTGTCAATATTGGCACGATTGCAAAAAAAATAAATTTCAGTATAATCAAGGTTACATAAGGTGTTCTAAACTGCAACCGGGAATAAAAACATTCACTACATACAAAATAGTACATATTCTATTTAAAATAACAAAGTTAGTCCTAGCTAACTTTGGCACCAGATGTAATAGGAAGATATAGTAATTTTATTTGAAGACACCGCATCTACAAACATGTCTATGAAGATTGAAATTACGTAAACTCTTAGTTCTAAGGGTAAGTAGTTATATATACACACGGATGTTGGTTGATTTTTAATTTAGAGCAAAATTAAGAGATTAAGAATTTTACCTGTAATATCTGAAACAGTTGTAAATGTATGTGCTAAATGAGATGCAGCTCGTTCCATGCAGTAGCGATGGTATATCTGCCTTTTTCCTGCTTCTTCATCCACTGCAAACTAAGCAAAAAACAGTGTTTAACTAAAAATGAACATCAGTGATAGAAGAAAAACTTCAAATAAAAAATATATTGCTAAAGGACGAATCTATATTGATGAACTTAAAATAAAAAATGCCTTAAGAAACGATATAACTTCAGCAAATTTCTAAAATGTTATATACAGTAGAAATAAACAAAACGTAACTATTGATATAGAGGAAACATTATGTTGCGACTGGATATTTAAATATTTCATAAGAGGAGAAACTACATTTGTATAACACTCTCATTCTTAAATAAAATTTCTTATATCTTTCTTAAAATTCAAACCACACTTTATTGTCTACAGATACTACCCTTCAAATCAATAATAGTCCTGTGTTTCACTAAGAAAAGCAAACATTGCACAATTTCAGAGCAAAATCACTAGAATTTAATTTTGTATTTGAACTTTATATATCTTATAAAATGTGCCCTAGTAACCTCTATATTTTAATGATACTAGGGATAATTAGTACACTACTTTTAGATGTTTCAAAATAATTTAATAAGATATTTTTCTCTACATAGACAAAGACAAAGACAAAGAAATTTATTGGCGCTACAAACAAAGTTTACACAAGTCAAAAGTGGAATCTAACAATAATAAATGTGAACAAGTAAAGAAATAACTATGTGGAACTAAGCTCCTATAAGTATATTAAACCAGATCATGGAAATTGTTATTTAAGTACTCTTGGAGACTGTAGAAACATTTGGAAGTTAGATAATTTTTTATTCTTGTTTTGAATTCTTTTTGTGTCAATGATCTTATATGATGTGGTAACTTATTAAAAAACATAGGCCCATGAAAAGATGTACCAGTTTTCATGCAATGTATCCTATGAAAGTCAGTGTATATATTAAAGTTATTTCTAGTTGGATATGAATGTATATCTTCGTGGGTCTCATAGGTGTTGCTGAACATTTTGACATGCAGAAGGCAATGAAAAATATACATACACGGAATAGTTAAGACTCTAAGCTTAATAAATGCGTCCTTGCAGTCAGCTCTATATTCCAGACCATCCACTATTCGGATCGCCCTTCTTTGCAGAGAAAAAACACGATCCATGCCAGACGCGTGGCCCCAAACCAAAATTCCATAAGAAATCATGGACTGGACGCAATATATACCGACAATGCAACTCTAGGGGAAACACATTGTGTAAGATTCCGAAGTGCAAATACACCTGACGCTACTTTAGAGCATAGTTGATCGATGTGGGCATGCCATAGCAGTTTAGAGTCTATTTTCATTCCCAAAAAGCTAACTGGATCATTGGGGATATTAACATTAATTTTGCGAGTTGAAATGAATAATTGTTGATTTTTAGATTCATTCAAACAAAGCTGGTTGCGGTAAATCAGTCTGCAATCCTTGACTGCGTCTCACCAAGATCCTCCTACACAATTGGTCAATTTCCTTTGCTCTTTTAATAACGGTCGTGTCAGTGAAAAAGAATGAAATCGGCACTGGGGTCACTACCCACCAGGTGTCATTTATATATACCAAAAACAGCAACGGCCCCAGGACCGATCCCTGCGGAACACCGTATTTAACTTTACAAGACTCAGAGCTTATACCATTACTCTCAACTATTTGTGATCTTTGAGAAAGGTAAGATTTCAATAATTTAATACTAGAAGGAGAGAACTTGTAGTATTTCAGTTTCATTGCAAGTAGATCAAATGAGACGCAGTCAAAAGGCTTGCTTAGATCGCAAAAGGCAGCCCCAGTTATACAACCAACTTTCAAGCCATCATTTACCAAATCAACAAACTCATTAACGGCCATGGTAGTGGATTTGTCGCTTCTAAAACCAAATTGCCTCCTGTTAAAAAGTTTATTATCTTCAAAAAATAAGGTTATTTGACTCTTAAGAACTTTTTCAAAAATCTTTGATAGGATTGGTACAATAGATATTGGCCGGTAATTTGAAATATCATTTTTACAACCTTTTTTAAAAATAGGTATAACCTTAGATACTTTCAAAACTGTGGGAAAAATAGATTATTTTATACATAAATTTAACAGTTTAACCAATGGGCAAATTATAATATTGGTAATGGATTTAATTATTTGCACATTAAGCCCATAGCAATCGCGACACTTTTTATTTTTTAAAGATTCAATAATATCACGCACTTCAATTATTGTAACCTCTGTGAACATAAAACCCTGATTAGGCAGATTCAGCTGAATAGCAAAGTTTTCAACAAAGTTTTCAGAGCAGGTCTGAGAAGGTGGTAATTTATTTATGATTTCAGAAGCCGCATTTGTAAAAAATATATTAAAGTCGTTAGAAGAAAAAAAGCTCTCAGTTTTTTGTTTCTTTCTTAAGATGTTACTATTTGATTTAACGACATTCCAAGTGGCTTTGGGGTTAAAGTTTTGATTTATAAGATAAGTATTATGTGCCTCTCGTTTTGCCTTCTTTAAATCTTCTTGATATTTTCGTTTTAGTTTAGTTTTAAGATTTAATAGATTAGGACAGCTTCTTTGTTTGGCTAAGTCAGCAACGAAATTGACTAGCTCCCTTTCCTCTTTCAACTCATTGCTAAACCATTTAATATTAAAATCATTCCCATTTATACCTCTTTTAGCCTCTATTTCGGGAAAAGCAAGCTCCAAATTGCTGTGCAAAAACGATACAAACATATTAAACTTATCTTCCGTTGCCATAGAATCCGAGTATATAAAGTCCCAGTTTATCAAATCTACCAAGTTATAGAAATCAAACATGCCTTTGTTGGTGTATGGCCTATATTTAATTTTTTCTAAGCTAGGCTTGTGGTTAACAATATACTCAAATTCAGCAATTACAGCCAAATGGTCAGAAATCACTAAGTCCCTGGTGTAAGCCACTGCGTCTGGTATGTTTAAAAATATGTTACCAAGACAGGAGCTTTGCTTAGTAGGCGTAAAAATCATTTTGGAGAGACCATAGGTTTTTACCAGGTCTGTAAGAAATTGAGTGTTATTATTTTCGGGTATCAGAAAGTTTACATTGAAATCTCCAGTAATTATTAAGAAATATTTAGAATTTGATAATATCTGCAAAGCACTCTCCAAAATTTGAACAAACATATGAAAATTTCCTAAAGGTGATCGATAGCAAGTTAGAACGATAAGCTTTACATCATGACTTTGCACAGCACACAATTCGCAATGTGTTTCAGAGGATAACACATTTATATCATTTCTCTGTTCAAATTTGAAAGGTATATTATTTTTCAGCAAAATAGCAACACCCCCGTGTATATGTAATTTCCTACAAAAGAAAGTGAGGATTTCATATTTTGATAATTTGATAGTATTTATTTCTTCTTGTCTCAACCAGTGTTCAGAGATACAAATCAAATGATAGTCAGATGGCAAAGAATCAATTTCTAGGAGCTTATTTCTCATACACTGAATGTTTATATGCATAACAAAAAATATATCTAGATTCTCACTTGTTTGGGATTTCAGTTGGGTTATCTGGTGGCAAAAAAATCACCTGCCGTATCCAAGAAAGTTCTATGTTTGGAAAAGTCAAATCTTTTAACACCTACGAATCGGGGCCAAAAACTAGGATCATACATTTCGTCTTTTTTATCGAAAGGCGCAGTTAACACAAAACACTTTAATTTATTAGTATCTGAAGGTAATTCCTTTACTTGTACTGATAAGTTTTCAAAACCAGCCTTCATTTTAACATAATCAAAAATTACCTTCTCAGTGCAATCCCTTTTAACTCTATGTATATAAAGCCATACTTTCCTTTCTCCCCCGGTAAAAGTACTGTTATTGGTTGGTTGCGCATTACCAAGCATTTTTTTATACCTTCGTCTGGGCACAGTGAAGTCATTGTTCCCTGATCTGTAGCAAGTATTTCGATGTTTACCAGTTTCTTCCCAGTTTTTAAACTCTTGCGATTGTGAATCGGTATCGGGCATGCTTTCAAGTTTCCTATCAGGACCAGCTGATCTTGACGCTGATCGCTGACGGCTCCACCGGCTCGTTTGGAGACCATCACCCTGGCCAGGAGCACGAGGAACGATAGTCGGCATTTCAGATGTAGTTGTGAATAACTCCGCGTAAGTCGTTTGTTTATCCGAGGTAACCTCGGTGCTCGCCGAGATGTTTTCTGCGATATCTTCATTATGCTTAAACGTGAGTGTATTTTCTCGCTGCGTTCGATGACCTTTGACTTGACCATTATTTGTGTTTATTCGCATTTCTAACAGATACATTTTTTCATTAATTAGACTATTGTTCTGTTTTAGTAGGTTATTTTTGTCGCTCATTTCTTCCAACAGTTTTTTTAAGTATTCGATTTCTATAATCATCTTTGATTTTTCCATTTCCAGTAGATCCACTTTGTTATTGTTTATATTTACATTTACATTCATGTCTGAGTCAGACGCCATGCTGTCACGGGTGCAGCACTCGATTTTTGTTTCGTCTATTTGTTTCTTGACTTTGCCCAATCTTTTAACACAACTGTTGTGGTAAATTGAAAAACATATTATGCACACGCATACATTGCAGCTTTTTTTAACACAACACTTAAAACCAGCTTTCTTCCCTTCTTTTGCACCAGCCTCTGAATCGCCATCCGACATGTCAGACATCTTGGATGTGTTTCGGCTTGATGAGACCTTTATCAAGAGTACCTGAATACTGAAATCTAAACTGTTATATCTTACTAAACTGCCTGACGGTATTTTGTTTTTATTGCACTGTCAATTATGCAGGTATTGAAAGAGCAGGTCAGTTGGTCGTTTGTATTTGAAACGTCTGTTTTTGTGACTTTTGGATTTCTAGGTACTTCAAAAGATTCAGCCTTTTGCTTTTTGGTTCGATGTGCAGAAGTTTGACATTATTCGTATCTATAAAATGGCCATTTTCCCTACAATATTTTGCAAAGCCAGAGTTTTTAATATTATGTATAATCGATTTTTGTGTTCTTTAATCCTAATATTTAAGTTTCGACCAGTTTGCCCTACGTATATACAGCTTCACAGTTCACAAAATTTATTTTTATTTTTTATATTACACAATTTCATCTTCATTGTTCATTCTTATTAACCTGAAATGATTTACAGCCAAATTTATTTAATTTTTTTGAAACTTTATCTGTAATTTTCGGAATGTAATTGATAAATTTAAACGGCTCCTTTTCTAATTCTAATGTAGGATTATAAAATTGTTTAGTTAAAATTTTCTTCTGTATTTTCTTTATTAATTTGTCAATCAAAGTGAACTTATAACCGTTATTAATTGCAATCTGTTTGATAATGGATATTTCCTTTTGGAAACTCGCCGAGTCTAGGGGAAAGCTGGAAAGTCTATGGATGAAACTATGAAAAGCAGAAAGTTTTACTTGCCAAGATTGGTTAGAGTCTTTGTGAATTATTGCATCTGTTGTTGTAGGTTTCCTATATATGTATATATATCAAATTTAAGAGAATCTCTTGTCTTCGTAATCTTTATGTCCAAAAAGTTCAAAATGTTGTTAGATTCCATGGTACATTGAATTCTATTGTTTAGGGAATTTAAAAATGTTAAAAAGGTATCTCAGTTTCTGTTGGTTTTTGTAAAGATGCAAAATATTATGTCATCCACATATCTACCCCAAAAAAAATATATTTCTGATTAATGAATTGTTGGTATTGAATAAATGCTGTTCCAAATCAGCCATAAAAATCTCGGCAAATAAAGGTGAAATTGAAGCCCATTGGTAAACCATTAATTTATTTGAATATTTCATAATTATACTGGACGAAAAACGACACCTTTCCGATGTGTTTTCTCACCGTAAAAGTCATGATTCCAGTATATTGTATTCGTTGCTTGGCAACATGCAATAACTGTACAAAAATAGAAAATAACTGTCCGGGAATATAACATTCCCGTCCTAGGCCGGGAATGTAACATTTCTGTCATATTCAAACGCCTTGTTTGTCAGATCTGACGTCTATCAAAAGTAACATTTAGCTGTAGTTTCCACAGCTACGTTATAAACTTCAAGCTCGCTCGATTCAAAACTTGATATTTTGATGAGTTTAAATTTAAAACGCCGTTTTTATTTAGAGTAATATTTGGCTCTATTTATATAAGTACGTATTCTAATTAATTTCGATCGGATAAAAAATAGTATGTGCAACTCGTAGGAAAAGCACATTCCTGGACTCCTGTGTTGCTGGCCTCGGCTGCGCCTCGTCCAGCAACTACCACAGTCGTCCAGGAATGTTATGCTTTTCCTCCTAGTTACACAATATACTATTGATCTATACATGTACGAATTATAGATTTGCGATCGCTTTTTTCTTTTATTAATATATCAGAGTTATCTATTAGTCCGTTAATAATACGTAAAGGTATATTATCGACGATGTTTACTAAAAATCTAAAAAGTTGCCCAATCATATGTGGTTTTAAAACAGTGCATCAGAAACGAAATCACACCTAAACACATGAAAATCTACTGCAACCATAACTCTATAGAGGCCAGAAAAATGATCCAAAAAGCATACACGATTTGGCTCAAGAATGAAGTACGCATTTGATTCAAAAGAAGGGACAACATCATTCTACTTCAGAAACTGATCTACACTGAACTCTTGAAGAAAGAAGGTCATTTTGTGTTACAGTATATGGACAAGATATTTCGTGAAGATATTAATTTAATAGTGAACAAACATTATAAAACTCTACTAAATACTAAGTACGCTGCAGCGTAGGGCCCCGGGCAGCCTGGGGACCCCGCCACCTTACTTTCAACAATATACTCCAAATTCCAAAATTATAAAACATTTTGTTAAATTAATTAAATAAGGTTTAAGGCTATGTGTACGTGAACGTAATTGAATTGAAACTTTGTATTTCGTGCAAAATCTTTAATAGTAATAAAATGCAGAGCGCTTTCGGCCCTAGGCCATCATCAGTGCTTCTTTGTCAGGAACCAGCACAGTCGAGTCAAACAATCACACTCCTGGACACCACATAGGTTAAACATTCAAATTAAAATCAAATTAAAATTACGTCACAAATCACACAGAAAGATGGGGCTGTTATAGCCCATTATTCATATTTTGAGAGGCTACATCGTTAGCGACTTGACCCTTTGCGGGTTTTGAATGTCATCTGCTGCTGAAGAAGAGACCTGCCAATGTGATGAACCTGGTATTTCAAAGGAGACGACCGAAAGTGAAAAAAAATTGGAACGTTGCAACGAATCGTTTGCTGAATTGGATACAACTTTTGATGGGTATCAAGACTTAGCTTTATGGCCAGACTGTATTAATAACGATGTGATTAAATTATGCCTAGCTAAAGATTTTTCATGTTTTGAAAATTATGAAATGAAAATCTGAAATTACATTCGAAAAGCATAAAAGATATTTTTCTAATAGTTGTTTTTTAAAGACTCTAAATAACGGACAACAGATAAAAAGACAATGGTTATTTACTCACCAAGCAGTGGATTGGATTATTGTATTGCGTGTAAAGTGGTCTCAAAGGTAGAATCAAAATTTAAAAGCGGACTTAACGATTGGTCTAATATTTTGCGGTTACTGGATATGCACCAGGAAAGTAAAGGTCACAAGCAGTAAATTTTAACATGGTTTTCAAGAAAGACAAATAAATATACTATCGACAAAGAACTAGAAGAGCAGACCAAAAAAGAAATTACTCACTTTTACCAAGTATTGCAAAGATCCGTAGCAGTTTTAAAATTGTAGTGCCAAAGAGGTTTAGCGTTAAGAGGACATGAAGAAAAATGGGGCTCACCCAATAATGGAAATTTTATGGGAATTATTGAGTTAATTTCAGAGTTTGACCCTTTTTTGCAAGAACATTTGCTCATTATGAAGCTGTTAGGGCACTTAAAATTGGATACGATGATATTTTAAAATCTTTAAAACATATTTACATGGATGAAAGAGAAAAAAACTGATTGCAGAAACGAAGCCAAAAACTTATACCAAAAGATGATTAAATTAGATTTGCTATGTTAACATTAATTTGGGAAAAAGATCTAGAGCGCTTTAATAAAGTTTCTACCAAATTGCAATCGCCTGGTTTGGATATATAAGAAGGATACCATTTATTGGATTTTTCTAAACAATTTTTACAAGACGTGCAGAAAAAAATCTAAATCAGAAACCGATAAATTGGAAGCAAATGCTAAAGAACTAAGCGAAGATATTGAAAAAGAATCCAGTAAATGCAAAAGAAAAATATTGCCTATGTTTATGGGAAAAGTAAAATTTAGAGTTGAGATCATCAACAGGCTGTTGGATTTTTTGATAAACGACTTACATCGCCGAAGTTCTGTCTATCGAGATATAACAGTTAAATTTAAATATTTATTTGGTATAGGGTATTTCTCAAAAGACGATATTTAAAAATATTTAACCCTGAAAAAAACACGAGTTGCTCAACAATGTTAATTATCATCTATAGTAAGGAAATGATAGATGTATTTCCCAATTTATACACCGCCGTAAAGATATTTTTAACGCTACCCGTAACTAGTTGCGAAGCGGAGCGTTCCTTTTCCAAAATTAACAATAATAAAAAATAAATATGGAATTGTTATGACAGAAAAAAGATTGAAATTTTTGGGAAATATTTCAATCGAAAATGATTTGACTGGTAATTTAAATTACTATGATGCAATAAGGGAATTTGCCGATATTAAAATTAGAAAAAAGAATTTGTTTTTGTGATTTTTGTTTGTTTCCTATATGTTCATATTTTATATAGGTATATCTTTACTACCTAGTTTTTTTTCTGTTGTACCTTTAGTACCTTATATTTTTGTAGTTTTGAAAACTCTTACTTTACTATTAGAAAACTGGTTATTTTTTATTTAGTATTTTTGAGTTTTTATTTGTTTGCTTGTCTAAAATGTTTGTATCTTATTTTCTTTATTTTTGATGCTACTTAGTTTCTTTTTTATTTATGTGATTTTGTATATTATTATGTAGAATGTACCTGAAGTTACTTTTAAGTTATTTGATTACGAACCAAAGGTTTTGATCTCATCGATATAGTTTTCCTATTTACTTAATATTTTTTATTTTGTTTCGTTTTGATTTTGTTTTAACATCAATAAACTCTAAAATGAAAATATTTGTTTTATTTTGCCCTTTTATTAAAAAAATAAAAATAAAAAGTAGGGCGTAGGGGCCCCAAAAATTACGTAGCGTAGGGCCTCATAAATCGTAAATCCGCCACTGACTAAATAAGTTAAGGTGTTTGTTTACTCTCTTTAAAAACCTATTGATGCAAGTACACGGCAACACAGCAATCACACTTTTTATCAAAGAATTTTGAATCTCACAGATACAGTATTTACAGACACTGAGAATAACTTATTAGAAAAAGGGCTCAAATATTCTCCACACTCCTACAACCAAAAAGATTTTGAAATTTTGGCAGTTAATACACAAATAGCAATAAATTCTATTTCAAACATTTCGCAACTAAACAAATATAACATCTCTGAAGAATTTAAATCTAATTCAAATACTCAACTGAATAAAAAATAATTTACAAGCTTAAACACAATAAAACCAAAATTAACGCAAAATAATCTAATATTAACTAAAGCTGATAAAGGAAACACGATAACTGTTTTAACGAAATTAGATTATGATACTAAAACCAAAGAACTTTTGAATAATGGAGATTTCATAAAAACGCAAGACCTGACTAATAAATACCAAAAACAAATTATTTCATTATTAATAAATAACAATTCTGTACTACCTAATAACTCACAAATTTTTCTCAAATTAATGAATCCATTTACGGCTTACCTAAAATTCATAAGGATAATATCCCAGTCAGACCAGTAATATCATATGTGAATGCTCCATGTTACAAACTAAGTCAATTCGTTACGAATATTTTACCAAAATTCATTAAATTCGATTCTAAGTATGCACTTAAAAACACCTTTGATTTCATTGTTAACACCAACAATTCATTAAACAGAAACATATTTTTTTAGATATGTGGATGACATATTTTGCATGTTTACAGAAACCAACAGAAACTAAGATACCTTTTTAACATTTTTAAATTCCTTAAAACAATAGAATTAAATTTACATGGAAAAAGAATCTAACAACATTTTG
This sequence comes from Pissodes strobi, assembly GCA_016904865.1. NCBI lineage: Eukaryota > Metazoa > Arthropoda > Insecta > Coleoptera > Curculionidae > Pissodes > Pissodes strobi. The sequence goes on along the minus strand of JAEQML010047481.1, from coordinate 19,225 downwards.
AACTTTTTGGAAATAAAGATTACAAAGACAAGAGATTCGCTTAAATTTGATATATATAGGAAACCTACAACAACAGATGCAATAATTCACAAAGACTCTAACTAATCTTGGCAAGTAAAACTGTCTGTTTTTCATAGTCTCATCCATAGACTTTTCAGCTTTCCCCCAGACTCGGCGAGTTTCCAAAAATATCCATTATCAAACAGATTGCAATTAATAACGGTTATAAGATCGCTTTGATTGACAAATTAATAAATAGAAAACAGAAGAACATTTTAACTAAATAATTTTATAATCCTACATTAGAATTAGAAAAGAAGCCGTTTAAATTTATCAATTACATTCCGAAAATTGCAGATAAAGTTTCAAAAAAAATTAAATAAATTTGGCTGTAAAACAATTCAGGTTAATAAGAATAATCTAGAGAGAAGACTAATAAACAATAAAGACAAAATTGACACAAAATCTAAATCTGGTGTTTAGAACATAAATTTTGTGAACTGTGAAGGTGTATACATAGGACAAACTGGTCGAAACTTAAACATTAAGATTAACACAAAAAATCGATTACACGTAATATTAAAAACTCTGGCTTCGCAAAACATTGTATAGAAAATAACCATTTTATAGATATGAATAATGTCAAACTTCTACACACCGAAACAAAAAGCAAAAGGCTGAACCCTTTGGAGTACCTAGAAATTCAAAAGTTACAAAAACAGACGTTATAAATACAAACGACCAACTGACCTGCTCTTTCAACACCTGCAACTTGCCAGTGCAATAAAAACAAAATACCGTCAGGCGGTTTAGTAGGGTACAACAATTTAGATTTTAGTATTCAAGTACTCTTGATAAAGGCCTCATCAATCCCAAACATATATATAGAGAAAAATATCTTATTAAATTATTTTGAAAGATCTAAAAGCAGTGTACTAATTATCCCTAGTATTATTATTCAAAGATGTTTCACAAGGATCCTACCGCAGAAACTATTCTATATTTTAATTTATATTTGGTAGATTTTGAATTGTGTCCATCGATTAGGTATTACCAATGCATATTTTTGCAGATCATATATTGTACTTTCTCTTTACAACGAACGTAATTTTAATTACTTAAAATTACTCTTTGCAACGATTAACTACAAATGCGGGCGGCGGCGGGTTTTATCCGAGCGTCAGAAGTGTGGAGCGACACTGCGACACAATAGCAATAAAGATTCTTTGGCAGCTTTTGTATAAGGGTGTATCATTGTATTCTTTTATAATGTTGAAAACACAATTGTTTTTTTCTTTTGCTACAGCTCTGCAGTTCTTAATCACCAGCCGTCCTGAATATTAAAGATATGAAATTGAGAAATATAACTTAAATTGGGATCACATGTATTGTTCTAAATAAATAAGTATTATCTAGACATACTTTGACAGTATATTATCAACAAGCATTTAATTATGGCTATTAAGACACAAGTATGAGAATTACGACACGAGCCGTAGATGACACTAAATAAATGTGAGTTACATACACTATTTTGTTCTACAATCAGTCACAGTAATAGAAAACAAGTCATTTCATTTTCAAAATTTACTATATAAATAGTAGGTTTGTTCCGATGAGAAATACTTGACAGTTTGCTAACTAATCCCTGACAAACTATTACACATGTGTTAGGTATGGATCGCTTATTAACAGTTTTCTGACCAAAAAATAATACAGGACCCAAATGACCAAGTAGTCGTTGAAGCAGTTTTCGGAATGCAACTCCAACTTCATTTTGGGGTGACGATATAACCCCTAAAATTTGCGCAACATAAAAGGTAGGTATAATACAATTTCAACTATTAGCACCTACCAATATTTTAGGAAGATGTAGGTTACATTTTTCCTTTTTGTAGATCTACAGGAATTTATAACACACACGACCACAAGAAACAACTGATCTATGGCAGAAGTAACATACAATAATTGTAGATGCAATGAGTACTTAAAAAATTGCAATAGGTACTGGATGGTAACTCATAGAAAAATGATGACAGAACTAGGATACGGTATTTACAAAAAGAAATTAGAAATTTCTGATGCAGCAAGATTTAGATAAACTTGGAAATTAATTGTTAAGAAGCCTAATGAATATTTTAACTTAAACTTGACGACAAGCATGTTGAACGTGAACGGTGAGGTCCCCATGGCATTCTCTCTATATCTCCAACGGAATTATGGCGCAGTCAATCACGCTAAAGTAAAGTGTCGGAAAAGTGTTACCGCTTAACTCTCGAAAGTAAGTGGTACCAATGGCACTCGGTCATGTAAATTTTCTCGTTATCAACATCGGAAAGATGGCGGACAGATTCGCTCTTAGCCCTCAAAAGTCACGTAACTCTGTCGTTAGCCGCATGCCATTTTTACTTGCAAGAAAGTGATATTAATAATGCAGTTAGAAGTAAAAAAAGTCGATTTATGACATAAATACCATGGATAACATTATTGGAAAAATTGTTTCTATGAAAATTATCGTCCTGATAAAGTTACAAAGAGATGGATATGGATATGGATGGATAACATTTATTCTTGTATTATCACTTGTATTTTATCTCAACGTTCTATCAGTCAAACAAGCATTTAATCAGCTGTTCCACAGGAACTTTGATAAACGTTTCATTATTACAGTTTTATATTTATAAAGGAATGCTTCTGTAGGATTTAGGTTTATTCACTTACACTGATCCGTGTAAAGTATACTGTTTATGTGCAGTATCTGTCCGTTTCGGAAATCGGCTAAGATCGAATCTATAACACATATTATATTAACATTTTAATAACTTCCAGACATTTTTAATTTCTATATAAATGCTGGTAGTAGACAGAGGAATATATAATCTTTATTATTATGAAATACATAATCATATCTACTATTTCTGTTCATATCAATTGTCATAGATATTTGTATTGTAATTCACTTCTAAGTACTCTCTCCAGAGTCTTTGTAGGAGTATAAATAAAAGAGTTGTAGGAGAAGAAACTAATCAACTTTTCTGACGGTGTGGAATCAGTCCTTACACACATTCTTGTAAATGAAAAATAAGTTGTCGTAATAGATAAGCAGCATGGTTACGTACTTCTACTCCATTTCTATCATATTCAGTGTGTTGACTTTCTCCGCTAGAAAAGCGGGCAATGTTTCCCCAATTTAAGTGGAACACTTTTGTTGTAATAAGCCAATGGTATCTTCAATTTTTATTCTGTTTCCCGGTAGCTTAGTGTCATAATTTATTTGATCTCTTATTAACTGTCCTCTGTTAGTTAGTAAATTAGTTTGAAGTATATCCCCTAAAATGTATAAATCATCTCTACATTTTCCTTGCAATATTTTTTTGTTGTGATATTCTGAATTTGTTTCGACTGTCATGTACAAGGTGGCTCCAATTCGAGTCTATGTTTGGAGAACTCGAAAACCGCAAGAGATATAGTGTTGGTCAAATTAGGGCAAAATTGCGCATTTAGGTGCCTAATATGCTGTTAAAGTCTTAAAATTCCGGAGACATCCGGAAAAACCAAAATTTTTAAAAATCGTTTTATTTTTTCCTAAAAACGGATTTCAAATTGAATTGCACTTTTGCACTGTCACTTTTTCCGTTCTATCCAATGGTGGTATCCAGCTTGAAATCCGACGTTTCATCTTCAAGGGTTTTTTTTTAAATACGAACTTTAATTTGTTATATCGTTTTGCAGATGATACTGGCGTTAATAATATGAATATCTATTTTTAATTTCTTTTCATTTGTATTTTTTTTTTCGAAATTACTTATTTTGCTTTGGCGTAATTTTAAATAGTTTAATTTACTTTTGAAACTTTAATGTTCTATAAAACTATTTTATTTTGTTTTTTATTAAGTGGAAAGTTGGAGCCTTTATTTTTAATAAAAATAAAAAATAGTAAAATTAAATAAACAGGCTCGTTTATATTTTACCCCAAAGCAAAACAATTAATTTAAAAAAAAAATTTAAAAAAAAAGAATTAAAAAAAATGTAAACTCATTCATATTAATAACGCCAATATCATCTGCAAAACGATAAAAAAAATTATATTCGTATTTAAGAAAAGAAAGTTGATGATGACCCCTTGAAGACGAAACGTTGGATTCCATGCTGGATATCACCATTGGATAGAGCGAAAAAAGTGGCAATGCAAAAATGCAATTTAAATTGAAATCCGTTTTTAAATCGCTCCACAAAATATCGTTTATCTTAGGTGTTTTTGAAGCTATAAAGTCGAAACAAAGAAGTCATGGGTGATAAAAGTGGCGGGAAAAAAACGGGCGTGAAAAAAAAAGTGCTAGATTTTAAGGATTTGAAAGAAAGATCTGTTTCAACCGGTGATGTATTTTCGAATTTAACAAGATCCGAAATAAAATCAATTATAGGTATAGAGTGGAATGTAAGCAAACAGACCGAATGTGTTCAAAACATAATGATAAAACCGATAAGAAACTACAGGGGAGCTGCAATAAGAATTTTGATACTCAGGAATTAGAAATCAATCAAGCTAATTATGAACAAGTTTTTACCCCAAGAAGATCCGTATTAAGGTCACCCACAATAAGCATGGATCACAATGGAGAAGAAATAAACCCACAAAAAAGGCCAAGATCCGAGACACACCCACGACACCTGATAGGCAGAAAATACCAGCACTCTGAGCATACTTTTGAAGAAAACTGTGAGCAAGTTATGGCTAATATGAATATGGAAGAACAGCAAAGCAATGGATTAAATAACACAGACAATATGATTGAGACAATACTTTCATCTTTAAAACGTACATAGTTTCTCAGAAAAAGATAATTTTGAACAATGTGAACTGTCAGAAGTGAGAAAGGCATCTTTTTAACTACATAATGTAGTTACCCGACTAACATATAAGGTTGGTAGACTAGAGAGAGAAAATTGCTTGTTAAATAAAGAATTGTTTAAACTTCAAAATGTCTCAGTCAACGAAACGACTTCAAAAAGTGAACAAATATCAACAGAAAAACAAGTTACTCAACAATAGAAAAGTTGTGTTACGGCGATAGCATGTATGACGGCTATTACTCTTGTGGTTGTAATTTATCTTAATGAGTAATAGCTTGAAAACCCTAGTGAAAACATACAGCTCAATTATTGCAAAACCATCCAAAGTAGACAGCAATAACACAGATCAACAAGAGAAATGGAAGACACCTCCAAAAACCCAACAATTTGAAGTCATGATTAAACCGAAAAGTACTGACCAATATTTTCAAAAAAATTTATAAAAAAAATTGTGAGAAGGGAGCAGCCGAGGGAGGCTGTCAAGAATGTTTGACGCTTACAAAGTGGCAACGTCATCGTGGAATGTCATACTGAGGATCAGCAAAGAATGTTACAAGGGCTGCTAAACACACAGGAGAATCTCCAAACAATAGAACTTCAAAACAATAATCCAATGATAATGATAACAGGTATAGATGCTGATTATGAGCCTGATGATTTTATAGAGGAGTTTATAAGAGAAAATCTACAAGTTAAAGATGTGTTTGGTGCAGAAGTTGGAAAAAAAATTATAATTAAGAAAACATGTAGGAATAAATACAAGAAGAACTGGATATTACAGACCACACCAGATATCTTGAAGGAATGAAGTGAGTGGAGGGTGTTTTTGAATGCGCATCTATCAATTTTAACTTGAAAAACGAACTTACCGTAACTACAATTATAGGTCCCCAAAAAGTGATTTGAAACTGTTTTTCCAAAAACTGCAGATAGTGCTAGAACACATAGTGGAGCAAAATTAAAAAGTATTTGTAGTGGGTGACTTCAATATAGAACTAATCAAAGAAAATGCCCATAGAACACAGTTTTTGTAAATTATGAACTATTGTGGATTGCTCCCCACTACTGTAGAAAATACAAGAATATCGGAAAATTCCCAAAGCTGCATAGATAATATTTTTACAAACATTTCTAAAGAGAACGTTTTTAATTATGTTTTACACACCAATCTCAGATCATACAGCTCAGAAAATTGTACTTATTTGTAGTAGTGCTTCAAAAGCACCTTTGTATTATAGGAGATTCTTTAGCGACGTAGCAGGGGTGAGTTTTTCAAGACATTGGCTCAAGAACAGTGGACAGAAATACTTTAAAGTTGAAAAATCTAACGCAAATCCACGGTCAATGTTTATAAACACTTTTCTGCTTATGTTTAATCACTATTTTCCTAGAAAATTGTACAACCCGAACCAAAAAGCAAATAAGTTTTATTGTACAGACAATACACAGTTGCAGGAGGTAAAGAGTAAATTTGACATTTTTCTAATGTTGAAAAATTATAATAATGAATACTGTAAGGCATATTCAAACTCGAAAAAAGACTATTAATTAAAACCAGGGCGCAGAATTACAGAAACAGGATAGGAAACTCTTAATAATAAAAATAAAACTATGTGGTCAATTTATAAGGAAATCACGGGAGTATCAAATACGGGTGACACAATGGTGATCGGTATGCCAGATGAAATCGTAAATAGATATAATAAATATTTACTAAATTCCATTGAAGAGCTATTAGAACACTTTCCAGGTGTGACAGAACAAATAAATATTCCAAAAAATCCTAACTCAATCTTCTTAAGACCTGAAATTTTGGAATTAAGCAAAACAAAAATAAAAAATAAACATAGTGCTGGCGATGATGAAATACCTACTTCGTCAGGTTATTCCGGCAACCATTGATGGCATTTGTTATATTATTAATTGTTTGAGTGAGGGTGTCTTTCCTGATCAATTAAAAGTTATCCGCTATTAAGCCACTGTATAAAAATAAAGGAGATAAGAATTTACTGGAAAACTACAGACCCATAAGTCTACTTCCTAGTTTTTCTAAGTTATTTGAAATTGTTATGAGTGTAAGGCTAGTCGAGTTTTTGGAAGAATGCAATGTTTTCTCTGCAAACCAACATGGATACCTCCCCAAGAGATCTACATAAACTGCTATTTATCAATTTATTCAAACTGTTTTGGACCTCTTGGAGAGAGGGGACATGGCACTGAGAATGTTTCTAGACTTATCCAAAGCGTTCGATTGTCTGAACAGAAACATTCGTTTTGAAAAGTTATGGCTTTATGGCGTTAGGGGAACTGCTCTTGACTTGTTTAAATCCTACTTAAGCGGAAGAACGCAAAGGGTACTTTTGAAAAAAATGGAATAAACTATAAATCAGAAATATCGCAATGTACAGTGGGCGTTCCTCAGGGAAGTATACTGGGTCCTCTCTTATTTATAATATATCTAAATGATCTAAACTATCAAGCAATTAATCCAAAATATTATTTAACTGAATATGGTGACGACACAAACTTACTGGTTGGTGGATCAGATATAGTGAACTGAACGAAAATGCAAATGAGCTATCCTCGTTAGCAAGTACTTGGCTAGAGACAAATAAATTAATTTTAAATAAATCTAAAACCAGTACTATGCTATTTAGAACTAAATTAAATAAAATCACTAAACCTGAATCTATTCTTGTTTGTGACAATAAGGTTGAAATATCTAACCAAACAAAGTTTCTAGGTATTTATATTGATGAAATTCTAAACTGGTCTTATCATATTGAATATCTTAATAATAAACCTAATAAAGTTTGCTATTGTATTCGTGCAGTCTCTAAATATCTAGATGACGTAGCTAAGAGGACACTGTACTTTGCGAAATGACGTCTTGCGTAGTTTATTATAATATCTTTGTTAGTTTACAAGCAAAAAATGTGGGGTTTGGTCTATTACCTTGTCAAGACATAAGTGAAACTTGTATAAAGGAGAATTTTTTCGCATCTAGGCCTTCCTTTTTTGTTAAATGAATGGTATATTTAAAAAAAGACCACTTTTTAACCAAATTTTTGCACGGCTGAAACCGCGATATTTACGTCTAAATTATTTCCGGCCATAAGGGCTAATGCCAATGTTGGTTTTAATTATAGAAAAATACTGTCCACAAAAACCTTATTGTGCATTGGACCAAAAATTAAGTATTTTTTTTCTCTATACGGCGGTATCAATATCTCGATTTTTGATGATAGTGCCCTTTTGTTCAGTCTAATTTTGTATTACCTCCGGAATAAGGGTTATCTTATCATGTACTTCCATCCCTGAAAAATTCAGCTTGTGACAAAAAAGTGGGAGGTAAATCGTTTTTTAGAGCGAATATCTTAATGCATACACTTTCATATAGGACGCCTAGAAAATGACGGCGCGTGAACCTGATGGTTATGAATGGATTTCGATTATTATTTTGGAATAAACCTAGTGACTATGAACTATCAAAATCGACACATTTTAAAGCTGCCATGGTTATGACAATCTTTAATATTGATATTTCTGTGATGTTGCATTTTAACTGGTTATAGCACTGTATCTTAATGAAAGTTCAATATCTTAATGAGTATCATGTTACGGGTGGAAATTCTCCTATTTATAAAAGTCATTTTAGGAAGGAATATCGATTGGTCAATCATCTCTATTGTCTTTTCTCGATAAGTTCGTACCTGTCTAGGTTTCTGACAAGTAGTATTTGTATTGACATTTAAGGATTTTTAGTTGAATGTCAGTCGATAGTTTTGACGTGTTTACAGATTTGTTTCTGTTATTTATCCAGTAGGATGAGAGAAAACAGAAGAAAACTGTTGTTGTTGATTTTGTAATGCTTTTGTTTATTCATTAGCCAAAGAAAATTCCTTGGGGTGAGAGGTAGTCCTCGAGAAGTATATTATTTCGTAAATGAAATACGCTGGAAGTCGTTTGAGACTTTCGAGGGAGGGTTAGTTGCGTGTAAAGAAATTTCTAGCAACCGCCGTAATGGCAATATAGCCCGTTAATCCCTTCAAGATACCCAGAAAGGTTTTGGTGAACCCCAGTTATGGGTCAGCTGTTTTAAGTTGTTTTGAATGTAGAATTTCAATTAGATTTTTGGGGCCGGGTTTTGGCATTTTTGTAAATTTCATGTTATGTTGTTATGGATTCATTTACGCTTTTAGGGTTTTTTGAAGCAGGTTGTTGCGGGGGTTCTAATTGCTAATTCCCTGTAGGGTAGAAAGAACCACTATTACCTGGAACCTGATTAATTTGGGCTGTATGACATACAGAGAAGGATGATGGCCAGTTCTCGGATATAACTTTACAGGAGATCGTTCTTCAAGATAAGTTTAATTTTATACATATTATCACGTTTAGTCAGAACTATTGTGCCAGAAATATTTACTTCATTGCAGAGACTTTTAAATTTAAACAGAATTTAGTACTCAAACATTTTCCTAAAACGCTTTAATATTTACTTTAGTAAGTAATAGCACACATCATAATCCACTAGAGTATATATATAATACCTTTTGTGAAGTGTTACTACGCCGGCCTAGTTACATTATTTACTTCTTACGGGTGCTAGATTTATGAATAATCTCTAGTGCATATTATATCCGAGGAAGTTTATTCACTTTATTACCTTTTTACTTTATTTTGGCATTGATAATAGAACATAACATTGCATTTTGAGGGATACGTATTCTGTTTGAAACTTGCAACTCGGGCTTTTGGAAAGGCTATACTAACCGAGTTAAATAAACTTATAGTCTGTGATAAATTCGGTATTTCTATCACCGTCTAGGTTGCAGGTTGCAACAGAGCGTTTCGGAGAAGTGAACTTTCAAAATTTTATAACCTTTTATTTGACACCTTCCAAAATTTTAAATCAAACTGTCAGGTTGACAAGAGGTTGTGTCTAGTCAGTCAGTAGACTGGGTCATTTCGAAATTTCCCTACGGGGTAGCTGGTTCCATTCAATCCAGGGAATTTTCTTAATACGCTAGAGGAGCTTGCTCTTATTTTCTATTTTAAAATAAAAGTATTGGCCTCACATAGTTGGTATTATTTAGGGTGAATTTGAGTATTTAGATTTCGAATGGTAACTGTGCAGGTAGCGTAGACTTCGCCAGGTAATTATTTACTTATCTTGACATTTGATTTTGAACTCTGATTCTTTTATTTCCAAGTTTTTTTTTATGTGTCCGTATAAACAACGATAGGGCTTGCCAACAAAAGTAAACTTGGTGGCGTCCAACCCCGACTTAGACTTTTACTTATTTTGATTTAATTCCATATTCAGGTACAACAATTCGGAACTTGATAGTGGGAAAAGATAAAGTTCGAACCACCCCGAGACCAGCTAGGACTGGTGTTCGATTGCAGACGGTGCTGGTTAAGCTATTACGAGGACTGGTGTTGACCGAATTTCAAGGTATACATCTGTTTGTAGTTTATACATTTGGTAATTCTTAATTTAATAGTAATTTGTCGTTCAGCGCCATCTGCCGAGAATTTTTATCTCTGAATTGAATAACAACAACGCGTCCAATTACAAAACAGTACAGGTAGTAAATATCTAATAAATCAATTAAAATATAGGAGTAAAAAGCTAAGTTATATATCCATTAATATAAAAGATACTTTACTTACTTTGTCTAAATTATTGTAAAAATCAATATTTCCTGCACACAAATACCGTCCTAGTAACGTAGCGTGAGTCGTGAACACCGTTGCCACCTTTATGTGTTTTGTTCGGACAGCTATCAAACCTACTCCAGCTTGCCATTCATGATAATGCACGACAATTTTCGCTGGAACACCACCTCCATCTTCTTCGGCAGTTTTACTAAACTAAAAGAGTAAAGCATTATTTTAAGAAAGATAAGATTATTTATATGCTAGAAAAGTATTAGATGGTCAGTTTGTTTTATTTTTATACAGATATTTTATTTCATATTAATGAAGAACAATTTTTTAGAAAAACAAAAAGCAATACTACTTGTTGAATAAAAAAGAAGGTCCTGCAGTTTACATGAGTTATCTAAACGAAGATTATTACTATTATTTCTTTTAAATATCAATTTATGAAATGTTTTGGTATATATTTCAACTGATTTTTTTCTGGCTTGTATCAAGACACTAAAAACTAATTCTTATAAAGCAATGATAATAATTTCATTTCATATAATGTAAATAGAAAGTTTCTAGGGGATTCTTAATATTAAATATACTGACGCCTATACGCCTAATATTAAGACGTATAAACGATGCGAACTTGTGGAAGATAATGAAATAAAATCTGCATTTTTAAATGTAAACCACTTTAGCACCTGCAAAAACATAACCCAAAATTAAACCCATATCATTATGGTTAACATGTAAGTAGGCTAGATACTTAATTCTGAGCCTTAAAGCATCTGGTAGTTAGATTCAAATAGGCGTTAAAAGATCTAACGAACCTCAACCTCTGTTATTATCAGAGTTATTAAAAATTAACTTACTTCAGATAGAAAATCTGCAACCATATAACCTAAAATAATTGCGTCATTACATTCAATATCTAAATGTGGTACGCCAATGTTAGTTTTATCCCACAACTCTTGTTTAAATTCGTCTAATTTCCATGCTCCACTACCAATGTCAAAAAGAATTATTTGCGGGTTGCCATCAACTAACCATCTTCCTGTTATGATCTGAAAGTTAAATCAGACATGAGAATACTATAAAGTAAAATACTAGCCATTCCTTTTTTTGTAAACAGAATCCTATATTGGTGGTTAAATGTTCTATAATAGCAGCTAGTCTAAGGATTGTTCTTGACAGATGATTCAGTATGATTTATGTATGTTTTATATGCAATGTCAATTTTTATTTTAACAATCCGTCTTTTATTTAATTTAATTTCATTTATTCAATCAAATAGGAAATCCTAATACACTGCAACACGTTTCCTATTGAAGTTTAAAGTAAAGAATTTATTTAAAAACAAACTTAGCACCGGAGAGTCGTGTTAGAAAGCGCGGTCCCCGTAGTGGGGTCGTAGAGCGCCACCAGTTTTTCCCAACTAAACTGAAAAAGCTCCGCTGGTGTTGTGTTAGGTGGCTAGGCACGCTTATTAAATCAAAGGAACTCAATCTCAACTTAACAAGAAAACACAATCTATAATTAAGAACAATCTATTTGCTACTAAGCCTTTTTTTAAACACAGAAACAATACTATGGTAAAACTTTTGCTGTTTAAAGACGACAACGATTTATATTTATAAGAATATTTTAGATGAATAAATAAATAGATATGTATTAAGTATTATAGAATATTGTTGAAATTGTTGTATCTAACAGGCGAAGGAATGCTAAGTCTCCTACGGTCCAGTGCCTCGCAGTTGATCAGGATGTGTCTAGCTGTTTCCGGTTCCTTATTGCATAGTGTGCAGTTAAGGTCTCCGATATACAGATCCATTCTGTTCAGGTATACCTTTAGGGGTGCATGGCAGGTCGCAACCGATCTCTGCTCATGAATAGCAGTTTTTCGGTTCTTTTTTTACATGGTAGACCGATAAATTCCTTTCCATGGTTTTGCCTGGGTATTCCTATCTATGCAGGTCTTACTAGAAGAAGTAATCCTTGTATAGTCACTTATTGTATGCTTAATACTAAAACTATCAACTATAGATACTAATTCTTTCAGCCTACCATTATTTGTTGTGAAGTCTATATTAAAATCTCCACTGACAATTACATTATTTTTTTCAGGTGTACTTAAGAGTTAATATTTTATCTAAGTTACTATAAAAAGTCGGTAAGTCTCCATTGGGAGGTCTAGAATCACAGTGGTGATAATGACCTATTACATGTTTTTAAGTTTAAACTCACATGCACAGCATTCGATAGTACCTTCTACACCTAGTACGTATAGGTCCCCTCGGACTCTGCAGTTAATGTCTTTAATTATATATATTGCACTACCACCATGTCTATTTTCCTCACGACAGAAACTGGTCACTAGTGAAAAACCTCTTATACCAACTGGGAATGAGACTTCCAATGTTCAGTTACGCACAAAACACTACGCTGTGAGTATTCCTGGACAAATTCTTCTATTATTGGAACGCTATTTCCAATGGACTGCAGATTCTGGTGTATTACTGTTAATATGTCTGTTTTATTTTTTGTTTCCCGAGCTGCTTTATTATTTTCCGTTGAATTTTCGGTTTGTCTCAAAAAAAAATATTCACATCATAGTGTTACGGCTAGCAACCATCCGAATGTTTTTGTGCTACCCTATAGAACTAGCCGCCTTGCCGCTTCTCTGTCTGTATAGATGCGTGCACACTTGGCGAGACGCGCCGCGAGCCGAGTCAAAATTTCAAGTGTGGACGGGGCTCGTGATAGGCTCGCGAGCGTCTCGTTCCGATCCATCGCCAGTCGGTTTTTCCACGAAACATCAAAGGATGCTTGAGGCTCAGTGTGGACGGCTGTAAGTGCAGCGCGCTACGAGCCACGAGACGACTACGAGCGAGGGCCGACGAAGCGACCACGTTTATTTTGTTTGTTATTTTGTTCAGAAGGTGGAGTGGACTGAGGATAGAGCTCTATCGATCAAAATCTATGGAACCCCAAAGAAAGAGATTATTATAGTTAAGACTAAATGCTTTACCTGTCTTGAGCTGAAATTGGCTTTCTCAAAAATGTTTCTCTTTTAGAATTTTTTTTTTCCAATTTTTGATAAAATGTTTTCGAAATCAGTTGGGGTCATAAAGGTGAACTTTTTATACTGTCCACTAACGTGCTGAAAGTTGAAATCTCTCAGCAATGCCTGACCGGATCTATTTTTATATAGTTCAGTACTCCACCATCTTCGTTTTTTGTTTCTTTTCATGGATGCTGCAATTAACAGTGCACCGCTACATAATATGACACAAGTTGCTGCGCTTTGGATTTCCGATATATCCGCCATGTTTCCTCGATTACTGATAAATCACAAATAAATGAATAAATATGGTTTGGCGCGTCACGACCTATGGATCGCAGTAAGGCTGGCGAGCGTCTCGTTTGGTCGCTAGTGGCTCTTGGCGCGCCTCGCGCTCGTCTCGCGGCGCGTCTAGGGCTCGTCTCGCCAAGTCTGTACGCACCTTATGAGTCATCGCCGGCCGGCCGCGAAGATTCAGGAACGCTAGAATTATCTCGATGCCCCGGTCGAGAATCATATACAGTGGCCTCGGAATACTTCCCGAATATTCGTGAGATTTGAGATTGTATATAAGGTGCAGACCTAAGGCGAATGATAGTTAGTAAATCATTGAGCGTTGAATTGTAAAGAACTAATAGTTGTAAAGTTAAAAGCGTAGTTTAGGGTGATTAATTGTACACAGTGATATAGAATAAAGAGAGAACCCACGGGGAAAACGTAACAATAGTTTACATTCATTCGAGCTTTCTCGAATTTTCTTTAATAAACGGGGCAGTTTAAAGTATCCCTAGCAGAGTGACCAATCTCACCCAGTCCCAGTTTTCTACAGTTTGGTTCACCTTGACAGTCGTTGGTCTTGTGTTCTCCTCCACAGATATAACCACACTCTTGGCTGCCCAAAGCCGCAGCATTGAAAACACATTGTTACAGGTAGATATTCCTGTACATAAGTGGCAGTTAGGTCAAAATTTATAATCTCTTTTTTAAGTAGACATTTGATTACCTTGGGTGTCGATTTCAGACACCAATTTTCTTTCAATGGATTTCTGCGGGTCCTTTTGGTTATCACTTCTATTTTATTTGCAACATCACTTTCTAGGTTATTAATTTCAGAGTTCTGGCTAACAAGTTCTGCAACAAATTCCGAGTTTTCATAACCATCTCTACTCCTGTTACAATCACCATTGGATCAGTTTTATTAAGTTCTGTAATTTTAACATCGGATTTTTCCATGGCCTTGCAAAGTTTCTGTTGCTGAGCTATACTGTGACTTTCCACTATAACTGCACCAGATTTAGTTGGCCTGATGTTTTGGAAAACGCCCTCTGTGTTTGATTTTTTTACGTTTTCACTTATTAACTTTATAGTCTTCTCAGCATCTGCATCTTGTTGGTTTTTAATAATAGTTTCGGCTTTATTATTTGTTAGGGGAGTGGTCCATGGGATTTTTTCATTTCTTATTTGACGTTGAGGTGTATCTGTTTTTCTTCTAGCAATTGAGGCGTATGTACTTTGGCAGGCAGCTGCTGCTGGGCTCTAAGTATCATGTTTTCTTTTTCAAGTAGGCCGATTTTATGTACCATTTTAGTTAATGTCTTATGCAAGGTCAATATCGAGTTTCTAACTATTTTTTGCTCTAGGATGGTGAATATTGTATTTCTATTATCATCCTTACTTGTTGCCATTTCTATACTTTCTAGACTCTGTTAGATAAAAATCAATTTCCTTAGTTTCAACCTCATTTTCTTTTGGATTAAAATACTCGTTACTTTGCTCAGATATCTCAAAATTGGTCTCAGATGTTTTGCTTCTATCGTCTTTCGGCGTAGAGTCCATGTTGGTTTTCTTTATGGTTCTGGGCTGTTCCTTAACCTTTTTTTGTTTACTTATTTACACAACTCGTTTTCTAAATTGATGTTGTCATCTTCAACTTTTTCGTCTACCATTGTATTATTTTCCAAATTATTTGGTGGGGTTCTTGGAACTACTTTTTTGGTTTAAAAATATATTCTAAGTTATGTTGTTGGGTCTGTGCTATATCCTTTATATTGCCTGTTTTTGCCCCATCCTGTATAATAGCGTCGCAGGTTTTATCAGCCTCCGTTGAATTTGGGAATCCTTTGTTATGGGAATCGGAGCAATTGGGTTTTTTTGCCTGTATGAGAAATGTTTATATTCGGCTGCTTGGCTTGTCTATTTATGTATGTTCTTATCTCCGCACTTTTATATTTATATTTAAATTACCACCGATAATTTCTTGTCTAGACATTGAACTAAGTGAATGATGTCTAACTGGTTTATTTTCACTTCCATCACTCTCACTGTTCATTTGATTTCTAATGGATTTATCAAGCTTAAGATAAACTATAAACTTCAACAAAATCCTTTATAACTCAAAAGATACGTCGAAGCTCTGAAAACACGTCCGTTATCCACAACGACAACCGACCAATACAAGCACGATGTTCTTAAAGTAAAGTGGTACTGCTGTCACGTTCCGTCGGCTAACGACATTCGGCTTTAATCGCCCGCCATCGGCCGATGAATTCTTAGACAGTACAAGAAATGTTTCAAATCACACGATCCCAGATGCCGCGACATGTCAACACACCCGGTTCCGATCATTCTACCCGCCTTTACAAATTTAGTAATTCACTTAACGTGTTTTAGATGTTTCATATTATATACATTTAAGTAGCACTATTGTTTACGCCAATGAATGCGTCTTTCCCTCTTCAAAATTATGTCAGGTGCCAAGGAGCCAACAACCGAAGTGACAAGAGCGGACCAGCAACTAAAGAAGCCTGACAGCGGGTGTCTAGCTGTCATAATTTGATATATTGATTAATTTTTCTACTTTAACGAGTTTATCATGCATTAGTTGAAAAATATAACTAAACGTTTGTCCTTAACCAGTGCATTAATCAATACAGCCACTTACACGAAACAAGTATTATACTCTCATATAAGTGTTGTGTGCTCGGTAATAAATGAAATTAGGCGAACTGCATAAAAGTACCGGAGGTTTCGATTTCCTAAAATCAAAACCTATGGGGAAAAATACAAACTGTCACCCCCGCGGAAATTTCAGTTTTAAATAATAACAGTAACTTTGAAATTAAATACGCTTTATTGCAAAATATACCAACAAATATACCAACAAAAACTAGCAAGATCGTTTCAGTTAATTTAGGTATGCCACAGCAAAACGACACTAGCGTATCAAGTATATTTCTGAACTGTCTTAAATACTAAACTAAATAAAAGCTGGTTAACTCTGGGCAAGCAGCCTTCGGAGCGTTTGCATCATTGTTGCATTAACATTTGTGATGTTGACATGACTGTGTCTTGTTTACCATTAATTTATTGATTATTACATTTAAATTTAACCATAACGCCAGCGCCGGCGCTGTATCATTTAACATCACTGAGCAGCAATCTAACCGTAGAATTATCCTAAAAAGAAGTAAAGACACACAAATTTCATTTGACAACTGGGTTATTTCAAAAATGACATACAATGTTCTCAAAAAGCAGTTTATCTCTCCACATTAGAAACTAGATCATGACGTCACTACACACCTACTAAAATTCAAAAAATGAGGCAATGGAATTTTTGAATATAAACTGTTTGAGCTTAACAATTTCTTCTTGTCCCTTTCCCCAAACATATCGAAGAGTTGAAGTAGGTTAAACACTGGGAGGCATAAAATTTTTCTAACATGAATCTGGAATGAATGGTTTCCAATAATCGAATGAAATCAGCAGCTACAAACTGCAAATTGACACAGCGAGGGATTAGATTCCATGTAGTAATTGATTCAAGTATAACTACCTGAATTTTTTACTTACTTTTGCACGCAATGTATGCCTTCTTTTTTATTATTTACTAACTACTTTAAAATGAAAGAAAACAAAGTTTACAAATTGAAAAATCAGATATAACTAATATTCTTCGCATATATCCTGTTATACCTCCAAATTCACACAACTTGAAAATTACCTTAAATCCTTTATTCCTGCAAGCATCTACTGCCCTATTCAAAGTATTGGATGTAAGAGGTCCATCTTCCACTTCAGTTCTTGCACAATGCTCTTTGTAAGGTCCAATTAGACAGTACTGATCACCCATTTCTTCTGTTGAAACGTATGCCTTGGATCGAATGACTGTATAGATACCGCCCACTAAACAAGAAGTAACAAAATATTAAATCACATATATTTCAAAAAATATATATTTCATCAAAACTATTGTAGGTACAGGGTGTTTCATTTTCTTTGATAACATTTTGATCAGCTGCAACTTTTTTGTTTTTAGAGATTTCGAAATGAAACAAAAACCATATTGCGCAGTTATCTAGCAAGTTTATTCCTGTATTAAAAATAAAACAAAAGACTAACGATTTTGCGAGATATTAACCTAACTTTTATTTTTTTAAATGGAACGCCATATATATTATTGGATATTTCAATACTAGTTAAAATTTTAAGTATATTTTATAAAGCATATCATATATCTATCTTCAACTGTTTCCGAGAAAATGGCGTCGAAACACGCAACAAAAAGAAATTTGGAAGCTTTCTTCCTGATCGCGAAGTGTGTCGCGTTTTAAAAATATTTTGACAGATTAGGTGGTTATGTTTATTACATGTCTGTGATTGTCAATTGTGAAGTATTTAATATTTTGAAAATGGTATGGTTTAGTATTCGAGAAAGGGGTGATATGTCAAGTATGCTTTATTGCCACAGAAAAATACAAATGTTATGGACAAAGCGAATTAAATAAATAAACTAACCATAGTAGAGCAAATACAAAACAAAACAAAACTTAATTACAATAAAAATAGGACAACAAGCAATTTTCAAGTTGAAATTGGTCACGATTTATCAAAAAACTATATTACAGAACATCATAAGCAGTTAAACCAAATCCACAGGAAGTACACAAAACATAGGGTAAAGATTATCAAAATATGAAACAGACATTAAAGCGAAGCGTGCTGTTGGAAAAAATAAAGAAGGTCATGTCGGTGAACTTGACTCGAAAAATGTGCATAGGTTGCAAAGCTGAAATACCTAGTGAAAGTAAACAAAACATCACAAAAATTGATACCCTGGTAAATTTAACTTTGTGTAATTCCTGTATACCCGCGAAACCACTCATTCGTCAAAAAGATAATCCTATACCTACTATAAAATTCTCTTCACCGCCGCACATGATGCCCAAATAGAAAAATTTAATCACGAAATTTAGCAAATGCAGCGATGGATTTAAGATGTAACGGGAGTGTATTGCATAACTTCTTGGACTTTTATTAATTCAGAGGAGGGAAAAGGGAAGTAGATGTCCTGACTCGAATTTCTTGTTGGGTACTCATGTTGTGGCCTTTCGGGAAATATGGTTCGATATTTGCGTATTAAACAAGTTGTTTCTAAAATAAACAAAGCAGGAAGCGTAAGAATTTTATATTTTTTTAAAGTAGTATTCGCAATGAGCTCTGTCATTAAGACCAAATAAATAACGAATTGCTCCCTTTTGAAGTTTGAAAATGGTACGAAATTGCTCGATGTTACAGCAGCCCAAAAAGGAAGGCCGTAGCGAAGATAAGATTCAAACAAAGAGAAGTAAGTGAGCCTGGCAGTAGACAAATTTA
>MU188944.1:12664-56807 GCA_016904865.1 Pissodes strobi | reverse complement strand
CTGCCTTCTCATCCTTTGTCTTTCCTTGCTCTTCCTCTCAATACCTTCGCCAACTCTCTCGCCTTGCCTGGTGTCTAGCTAAGGCTTCCACCCACAAAGGCGTGGATGTGATGCTGTAAAAGAACCCCATTCCCATTAGCGCCACCCTGTGTAGTGTTTCCAGCTGCTTTCTCACCCTGGTATCCCTTGCCAAAACGATAGCTTGCTCAGCCTGTACCGTGATGCTCCCATCGAGATCTGCCTCGAGTTCCCCTGAAATGGCCACCATTGCCCTAAACCAACTCTCCATAATCGGGATCCAAAGGGAAGGTACAAGGCTAGATCCCTGAGGGCACCAGCATTGAATGGTCAGATGCAGTTTACCGCTTATGACTGATTTTTCTCTCAGGAAGCTCCATGCCAGACCAAGTAGCTCAGTCTGCACCCTCATCCCTTGCGGTTCCCTCAGAACCGCCACTGCCCACGTAGAGTAGAAAGCATTGTTTAAATCAAGCAGAAGTATGGCTTGGTGTAACTTCCCCAGTTTCGCTTACTGAACAGCAGCAACAAGATCCTCAATTGCGTCAGTTGTCCCTCGTCCCTTTCGAAAACCGTATTGCCTTTCGCTAAAGAAATGACCCACCTCTGCTATGATTTGTAAGCGCTCATTCACTGCTTTGTCCATTACTTTGCCCAGAGCTGGCAACAAGCTTATGGGTTTCGCCCCTCCGCCAGACTTCGGCAACCACACCAACTTGGCCCGTTTCCATTGCCTGGGGAAGTATCCAATCCGCAAGCATGTGTTATAGATTGCCAGCAAGTACTCCGCTTTGACCTCCCATACCAGTTGCAGCAGTGTATTTGAGATTCCCTCGGGCTCCATTGTCTTCTTGCTTTCGAGTCTGCGTATGATGTCGTTAATCTCGATATGCCTGAAAGGTGTCGCCGTCTTTATCATCTCATCTATGAGTGTATCAGTTTCCTCTAATTGCCTTCTTTCTTGGTCGTCTGCCTTAGGATGGTACTTATCTATGAGGTAACTGTTGTATTCCTCTTCATCTACGGGCCTTCCTTCTATCTCCAAGACCGTGGCATGATTTATTCCTTTGTTTGTTGCCAGTATTCTCCTGGCACTGTCCCAGGGTTCGGTAGCTATCATATCGTCCAGTTCCTTAGTAATGTAACTCGTTCTTTTTCTTCTTAATTAGCTTTTTATATTCATTTCTTGCTATATTTGCCACTCCGGTCTTAGTCTGTTAAGGATGCTAAAGATTCCTTGGCCGGATTGCGCGACGAACAATGAAGTCATAGATAGAATGGAAAGGGGAAGAGAATTGCTACAAATAGTGAAAAGAAGGAAAACTGCATACTTAGGGCATATATTCAGAAATTCCAAGTACCAATTCCTAATTGGAATAAAATCGGTGGCCACTAACCGGAGGGACAGGACCGTATTAGAAAACATGGAAGATGAAACAGCAGCATTCAAATGTTGCAAAAATTAAAAATATAATGATATGGTTTGCGTTACATATTCAAATGTATATCATCCCAGCTGTTTGGCAATGAGAACCTACTATAAAATTGTACGGCAACATAAGATATCTTGCTCAAAGCAGTGTGAGCTAGAATCTATAGATCTAGATAAAATTACGACCTCCTCCAATGAAAAAAACGAAATGATTCTTAAACTAATGATGAAGTGAAAAAGTGTCAAAAACAACTTCTTACAAAAATTTCTAAATTGAAAGACGAATTAAAAAACCAAAGGAGGGATAGAAAAGAATCGCAAAGCGGAAAGGACGTAGACCTAAATTATGAAGAAAGATCGAGGGAACGAGAAACATTGGAAGAAAGAGATTTTCGTGGCTGAAGAACATAAGAGAATGGACAAACCTCGACGCCCATTTACTTTTCAGAGCCGCCCAAGATCGAAAAGAATATGCCAGAATGGTGATTCCTTTGGTAATAATAAGATCCACCCAGCTACACCCCCTTGTCGAACTGTAGGTAGGGCCCGATTCCGCCTCGTTTACTAGGAATAATCCTTCCCTCCCTCGACTCTCGACATCCACTCTTGTAAGTTTTGCTCCCTCATGACCGTTGTTTGGCTGCCCCATATTTTGTTTTTCGCATTAAAGTCGCCTGACAGCAACACATGTTACGCTTTGCTGATTCTTCCTTGAACTCTCTCGAATCTGTTGTTCGCGTTACCTCCCGGTTCATCATAGACCGCCACAACATGAACCAGTCTACCGTTCTGTAACTTGATCCTACAACTAACCACATTGTCTTCTTCGTTGTCTACTCCTCTGGCCACCCGGATACTCACATATCCTTTCATTTCCCTTTTTTTGTGTGGCTCGCAGATGATCACAATATCCGTCCCTTCTATCCTAGCTTTAGTAAGTCAGTGGCCTCTTGGCCTCTTCCTATATTAATCTGTATGACTTATTACAATTTACTCATCGCTTGTTGCGAGTCTTTGTCTTTCCCTCCTCTTTTTTTGCACCGGGCAAATTTTGTCCCTTGCAAAGTGTTGCCTAATCTCTAGACCTGACGTCTTGCAGTATATGCACTGCTCGTTGATCGCAATCTTTTCCATCGTGGTTCCCAGCACACTTGTAGCAAAGGTTCTCCAAGATACACACCTTGCTAGTGTTTCCAAAGTCACAACATTTGTAGCAGGTAAGCACCTCGTTGTACCCTTCTGCCCAGTGAATGGTTAGATCCACCACCACCTTATCTTGCTTCATGATGTTCTTAAATATATCTACGTCTGCTTCAATACCCACGTTATCCTTGTCTTTGTTACGACAATTCCTCCTGGATATCACCTTAAGCGCATTTTTGTTCCTACCCGTGATAGCGAGTAGGTTACTTACGCTTTGGTTAATAACTCCGATTGTAGTTTTCATGTCTTCCTCACTGAAACCCTTTTCCAGTCCCGTTATCATGAACAGGGGCTTTCTCGTGCTCCCTTGATCCTGAATTTGCACACCAGCTCTTTTCAGGTTTTCAGTTATCATTTCTACATATTCCTTATCGCACCATCTAAGCAAAACATCACCTCTATTGAACTTGACGACGCTTTGTAGGTCGCCGACCTGCCTTATGTCAATCTGTTCCTTAGTCTTTGTCATGGTGTTCCCGCCCTTCACTTGTTTAACTAACACCTCGTACTTTGGCGGACCTTTTATGGGAGTGACGCATTGTTTGGGTGCTTCCCCTTGCTTTACTGACTTTGGCTTGTATATCCTCCTCTCTGTGCCGAGGCAGCTTGGGCATATGTCCACTTTGGTGTACGTTCCTTCTCCTACTTCTCCCCTGAACCGGGGTGAATTCCTCCCCGTCAGTGGCTTCTTTTGCGTTTCCTTAGCCTCAGTCATGTCAGTTTCCGTTTCCCGGTAATCTGTTTGTTCCGTTCCTGTTATGATGGCATTCCTTCTGTTCTTCGAACCATTGGGTGCTTGTAATCCCTGAGTTTTGTCCTTCCTTTTATTCTTCAATGCAATATTTTTGATATCCTTCCTCATCTGTTTTAACGCCACCCAGATTTTCTGTCCAGCTTTTTAATTCTTCCTTCCAACCTTTCATTCCTTCCACACATACCTTGCATTCTGTCGCTTTACAAGGACTCCTTTGTTTGGCGGTGAGCCCTTCAGGCAAGCCACTGAACCATATTTTTTGGCAATTGGTTAATAATTTTTTGTCAATTTCTTATTGCCTCTAGCAATGAAGTAAGCCTTTCAGTGGCGTGCCCGAAAGGCTTGCTATTAACGTAAATTTTATCTTTATATTTAAATATCCAACAAGACCTATTAGTTAATACGAGAGAAAAGATCACAAACTTAAATTATACGTTAGTGATGAGCCCTTCAGGCACGCCACTGAGCCATATTTTTGCTTTTGATTAATAATTTTTTGTAGTTTCTTATTTTCTCTGGCTATGAATTACATTGTTCAGTGGCGTTCCCGAAGGGCTCGACATTAACGTAAATTGTATCTTTCTGCTTAAATATTCAACAAGACTTATTATTTATAATACGAGAGAAAATATTAGAATCTTAAATTCCACGTTGGCTGTGAGCCCTTCGGGTACGCCTCTGGACTATATTTTTACATTTGATTCATAATTTTTTGTCACTTTTTCCATTTGGTTGATCATTTCTTTTGGAACTGATTGATAATATTTTCTTACGCTTGTGTTGTCTCTGACAATGAAACACATTTTCCAGTGGAGTGTCCGGAGGACTATCCACCAACGTGAAGTTTATTTTCCGCTTTCAATATTCAACAAGACCCATTATTTAATAGAAGAACAAACTATGTGCCTCATCTTTATAAGCACACAACTGAAGTGAAATTTCTGAAAGAGACATTAGGAATTGAGTTTTTATTTTTTTGAAGCTTTTTTCTCTCAACTTTTGCCCCCGGTGTCGACACATTTTTAAATATTCTTTTCCTTTTTTTTTCGAACTGTTTTTTTGCCAAAACCCGTGTTTCTCTTTTTTTTATTTTTTTTCTTTATTTCGTTTTATAATACTTTTATTAACTTTCCTATCATTTGTTTGTTTTTTTTATTATTTTTTTTTCTTATTTCGTTTTATAATACATTTATTACATTTACGTTTTTCTCAGTTTTTTCCCCATTTTTCAAATATATTTGTTTTTCTTTTCATTAAAAATGTTTTTTCGTCCCATTTTTGCCATCCCCAACTCGTAGCTGAACTTCTTCGCATTTTTTCGCCGAAAACCGCGTTTCTCTAACTTTTTTTTTAATTAATTTTTTTTTCTTATTTCGTTTTATATTACTTTAATTAACCTTTCGAACATTTTTTAACGTTTTTTTCAGTTTTTTCCCCATTTTTTCAAACATTTCTGTTTTTCTTTTCATTGAAAACTATTTTTCGTACCATTTTTGTCATCCCCAACTCGTAGCTGAATTTCTTCGCATTTTTTCGCCGAAAACCGCGTGTCTCTACCTTTTTTTTTAATTAAATTTTTTTCTTATTTCGTTTTATAATACTTTTATTAACTTCTCAAAAAATGTTTTACTTTTTTTTCAATTTTTTCCTAGTTTTTCGAAAAAAAAATTAGCATCCTGGAAGGTGGGAGTATAATTCACCCCCTTGAATCAGGGTCAGATTTTCGATCCGAGGCTTCCTGCCATAAAAATTTCGATCCCGCAGCTCTCGCTCTCCCGAAATGAATTATTTTAGTTTTTTCTTCTGAAAATTTCAAGTCTCTAGCTATACTGGAGCATGCTTAATTAAAGGGGCATTTAATTTTGATAATCGTTTTAAATTTGATAAGCGTTTCACATTGTTTAATTTTTTCTGACTTTACCCTCGCTAAAGAAGTTTCACTTCAAAAATATTGAAAAAAACTTCAATTCTATGTTGGCGGGGAGCCCTTCGAGTGCGCCACTGACCTGTCATTTGTATTTTATTGATAATTTGTTGGCAATGAAATATATCCTGCAGTAGCGTGCCCTAAGGGCTTACTACCACGTAAAATGTAACTCTATTAAAATATGTCATGGTCAACATGACTTAGTCTTATCAAAAGAAAATAGATATGTTTTAGACAGTTACACTCTACGATAGTGTTCTTTATCGTCTTCTTTGCATGCGAAGAAGTGCTTGATAAAATCAATGGAACAATAATGAAAATCTTGAACCTGAACTATCACCAGATATATCCCTCGGTGCCTATTCTACAAATCATCTCGTTTTCTAACTGTACAAATTTAACAAATTCATAACGCTCATATTTATATATAATATATTTCTCAAAAACACAGTTAACATAACTCTTTCCACGAATAAACATATAAAACCAGTCACGAATTACACTTCTTGTAGATTATGTGGCAAAAGATATCGTATTGCCTAGTAACGTATATAAAACATTTTAGACGAGCGATAAAAACGTCGTAAATAGCAAATATTAAAAGGAAATCCTTATCGGCGTGTAATGGATTAAATTTAGATATTCGATGTAAACTTCTTGTAATAATTAGTCATATTTTGCAACCTAAATATAGAGTGTCTCAAAAAAATTGAAATTTATCAAATTTGGTCGCAAATAGAATAAATGCATATTAAAAATATAAATGAAATTTCCATTATACAACGATACAACATCACAACTCAATTCGCAACTTCTGAAATATTCTAATATAAATAGGGAAAACGAATAAATTTAAAAAATAAAATAGATCTAATAAATTGCCTAGGCAGAGCTAATAAAATAAAATAAAAAATTAAATTGATAACTAAATATTTTATAGTAATGGAAAATATCCATTTTCGAAATAGGCCTCATTACAAAGCGTAGTAAATGCATATATAAAAGTGAAAGTAAAATATTAAATATGAATGAGAAAACATAAACCAAATTAGCAATATACAACGATAAAATATCACAAACTCGAGGCGCTAACATGTAACTTCTGAAATAATCTAATGTAAATAGAGAAAAGAAATAAATTTAAAAAATAAAATAGATAGAAGAAATAAAATCAATTAAACAAATTAAATTGATAATTTGATAAAAAAAAGTAAATATTTTATAATGATGGATATTATCCATTTTCGAGTGTAGTATATGCATATATAAAAGTGAAAATAAATATTAAATATGAATGAGAAAACAAAAATAAAATTAGCATTATACAACTATAATACAATATCACAAACTTAAATCACAAACATTCTGAAATATTCTAATATAAATAGGGAAAAGGAACAAATTTAAAAAATAAAATAGATAGAATAAATTGACTAAACAGAATATAATAAATTAAACAAATTAATTTGATAACTTAATAAAGGAAGTAAATATTTTATAGTGATGGAAACTATCCATTTTCGAAATAGGCCATTTTTTTATGGCCAAGGGTGTATAAAATACTGAATTCAATATGCAATATTCGCCGTAATCGAGATAACCTGTATAAAGCTGAACTGTATATTATTAATAATATACATATTATGTTATTCGGAGTTATGGAAAGCGCTTACAATGATAATAAACACTTTATAGATCCGCGCCATATTTAATAACAGAATGGTTCGATGTGAAGAGAGACGTTTCCAATCGTAAACGAATAACACGATTTATTTTTCTTGGTAATGATATTTTTTTAAGCGGAATGGGAAGCGCTCGAACGAAAAAATCGAGGAAAATTTTCAAGATGAACCACCTAATAAGATTTACAACTGATCGTATTTTCCTCCTTGTCTCACAAGATTGGAATTTTTCTATGGGATTGTTTTTATATTCTTATACACTTAGCCGCAAAAATAACGCACAACCGAAACTTATGCTCAACTTAAAAGTTGATTTTCTCGCGAACCAATAAATCGATTTCGATAATTTTTTTTTTGAAATGTAGCTTTTTTCTTTGGCAATTGCACTAACTTAGAAGGTTTTATTCAGATTTCAGTTTTAGGCGTATACAGGGTGCAAAAATGAAAGTAATTTTTTACGTTAAATTTGAGACACCCTGTAGGGAGCGTTAGCAACAACAACGGATTCATAATGAAATCATACTGTAGTCCCATGTTTTCTGAACATTTTGTTTTTTTTTAATTTCCCTGATATCTGTAATGTCAAAGAAAATACACAGTTTTATAACAGAACAAGTTTTTTTTAAATTAAAATAACATTTTGACAACGGTAAAATAAGAATAATACTAACAATAATTAACAATACATAGCAAAAAAAAGTATATTAGTAGCGCGTGTTCAACCTCTACTTCTAATGACTGCTTCACATCGCCTCGGCATACTTGATATTAAATTGGATATTTTATTTTAGTCAAGTCCATTTTAAATATCGGTTACCATTATTTGGACATTTTCTAGGTTGGCAAAAGGGGGTTGATGCTATCTCAGTGCCCTACCAATAATATCCCATAAGTGTTCAATAGGATTTATATCGGGACTATGCGGTGGCCAATTTAAAGTTGACCACACACGCTACATGAGGTCTTGCGTAATCGTGCATTAGTAAAAAATTATTCCCAAAGTACGGAGCGACGGGGACAACTTCTGACACAACTCAGTGCAGCCCATAATATTCAACCAAGCATTGATACTGTGAGGAGACGTCTTTCTGAACACAATTTACATGTCAGAGTTCCAGCGACAGGCCCTGTATTAAATGCAGACCACCGCAGAGCCAGACTGCAATTCGCGAGGGAGCACGTAAACTGGACTATTGAGGACTGGGAACACGTTCTATTTACAGACGAATCTAGCTCCGATAGACGTCTAAGAGTTATCCGCCAGACAGGTGAGCGTTATGCACAGTGCAACATACTTGAAACAACTTTATTTAATGTAGAGTCTGTAATGTTCTGGAATTTCCTTAACGGTACGGTCGGATATCGTACCTTTACGTGGGGGTTCTTTAAATAGCGAAAGGTATATCAGTGATATTTTATCTGAGCACGTTGTCCCCTTCGCTCCGTACATTGGGAATAATTTTTTACTAATGCACAATAACGCAAGACCTCGCATGTAGCGAGTGTGGTCAACTTTAAATGGGCCACCGCATAGTCCCGACATGAATCCTATTGAACACTATGGGATATTATTGGTAGGGCACCGAGATAGCATCAACCCCCTTCTACCAACCTGGAAGATGTCCAAATAATCGTTACCAACATTTAAAATGGACCAAAATAAAATATCCAATTTAATATCGAGTATGCCGAAGCGATGTGAAGCAGTCATTAGAAGTAGAGGTGGAATACGCGCTACAAATGTACTTTATTTTTGCTATGTATTGTTAAATATTGTTAGTATTATTCTTATTTTAACGTTGTCGAAATGTTATTTTAGTAAAAAAAAACATGTTCTGGTATAAAACTGTGTATTTTCTTTGATATTACAGATATCAGAAAAATTAAAAAAACAAAATGTTCAGAAAACATGGGGCTATAGTATGATTTCATTATGAATCCGTTGTTGTTGCTAACGCTCCCTACAGAGTGTCTCAAATTTAACGTAAAAAAATTGCTTTCAATTTTGCACCCTGTATAAGCCTAAAACTGAAATCTGAATAAAACATTATATATTAGTGTAATTGTCAAAGAAAAAAGCTACATTTCAAAAAAAAAATTATCGAAATCGATTTATTGGTTCCCGAGAAAATCAACTTTTAATTTGAGCATATTTTTCGGTTGTGCGTTATTTTTGCGGCTAAGTGTATTTTTAAGAGGATGAATTATTTATTTTTTCTAGCCTAGAGGTAGATAGGTAGGTTCAGATAAGTAGTGTCGTTAAATCAGCAAATTCCAAACAAGGCGGCGCATTTTCGCAATAATTTGTCGGAGAAAAATGCGTTTAATTTTGCTATAAAACGGCACAACCGCTAATTTGTAGTTTTGTTCGTTCTCTATAAAATAATTAATAAATGAAAACCATCGCAACATATTTTTCTTAT
Organism: Pissodes strobi; assembly: GCA_016904865.1. Lineage (NCBI taxonomy): Eukaryota > Metazoa > Arthropoda > Insecta > Coleoptera > Curculionidae > Pissodes > Pissodes strobi. The sequence goes on along the minus strand of MU188944.1, from coordinate 47,368 downwards.
CTTATCGTTTCTATTAACGTGAAAATTCTCTGATCCTGGCCCATTTGATCATCTAAAAGTACATTTTCCCCTTGAAACTGTCTCTAATTAACAGAAACATTTCTCGGATATTGACCCATTTTTTCAGTTTCAAAGAGATTTCACCTAATTAAGTATATAAATCTACTAATAATAAAATTTGATTTTTCATAAAAATTTTTGTTAATTTATTTTTTAGCAAAGTATGGGTAACACGTACGATTAAAATAGTCAAAAAAAAATACCATTTCCCTATTTCCAATCGCATCGATGCGATTTTTTGGCAATGTTGTACTCGTGACCCTCCTCTTTAATGCACGGAAGTTTGATTGCTCCAGATTATTCAGTTTTCTAGTAATAAAATATTATGTGCTGAAAAGTTTAAATTAATTTTTCTATAAAAAAAACATTTTCCGAAAAAAAATAAATTCTTTCTTATTTTTTTGATAAATTGATGTTTTTGCATTTTCCGACGTTTTGGAAACAGAGAAGCATTTCTCCTCTTCGCGGCCTTTTTGGTCCTAAAACGACCCCAAGAATGTATGTGTCTTTGTAGACCAGGGTCGATAATTTTGAAAATGGTAAAAAGTGAAAAAAAAATTATAGTAGAATGAAACCCATTGGAAGAGATAGAGAATATAACAAAAATGAAAAGAAAAATAAGTTACGGGCGATCTGAGGTCGGGAAAGGGAAGGTGGTGAGTTTTTAAGGGTAAAAAACGGTTTATCTCGATTTCCGGCAAAACTACAAGTCCTATGAAAAAAGTTAAATGGCGAAGTTGTATGTAATAAAAAGATCTACATCTTTTGTGTTGACACTTTTTTCACATAACCTCAAAATTTATGTTAAAAATTCAAATAACCAATTTTTTGGTTTTTTATTTTTCTTTTGCAAAAAAAAAAATGATTTTTCCACGAAAATTGGTGAAAACTTACCTTTTATGTCCCAAACGCACAATAATTTTTTTAATTTAAAATATTAATTTTTTCACCTTATTTTGATTTAATATCAAAAAGCACCCTAATTTTCAATCGAAAATTCTCACATCAAAATATTTGCTTTTTTAAAAAGTCGGTGAGCATTTTGTTCGTTGAAATCTCTACTTTCTGATGGTATATAAAAAATATACATTACTGTGGTAAATGTTCTCAGAAAATGCAAATAAACGAAAAAAACTCGATTTTTTTTTTAATAATTATGTACAATTTTGAGCTATTTATTAAAATTTACACACATTTGTGAGTACGAATGGACCAACGTATTCTGACAGCATTGTGCATTTCGTCGACGGTGGATTTTTACTGCACAAAGTAATTTGGCAGAAAAAAGAAACGGTCGAAGAGATCATGAATAAATATTTGCGCTATGTAGAAAAACATTACGCAACAAGCAGCTATATCGTTTTTGATGGGTACCCCGAAATTGAAAAATTAGTTACTGTGACAAGAGTACTAGCAGCTAATTCAACTAAATGAGGAGAACGTAGTCGTAGAAAAACCTCAGACAATATTCCAGAGTTCAATTATCAAAACCATACAAAAATACCATTTTTGCAAGAAAAATTTTTATCTAACGAGAAAAACAAGGACAAAATAATAAAAACGTTAAACAAAAGATTCCAGTCACAAGGATTTTCCTGTAAACAAGCAGAAGAAGATGCTGATGCCGACATAATTAAGACCTGGATAGAAATTGCTAGAAATACTAATAAAACTATCATTGTTCTGGGTCAAGATAATCATCTTTTGGTCCTTTTGAATCAATTAAAATCAAATAATCATGATATTTATTTTCTCAAGACAGGTTCTGGAAATGTAAAAGATCTATTTTTCAAGTCTAATAGTATCAAATATGAATCCTGCAAAAATATCGTTGCATTTCTGCATTGTTTTTCTCGTTGCGATACAACATCTGGATTTGCCGGAAAAGGAAAGAAAAGTATCGTCAACTCATTATTAGACGATAAAAATTTGTCAAATTTGGCCAATATTTTTTATAAAAAAGATGCAAACAAAGAGGATATAAAAAAAATTTATTACAATTAATCAAATCTATTTATAAATGTAAAAATGATAATATAACACTGAATCAATTAAGATTTCAAAAATATCAATTGGCAATAATTAATCTTCTTTCATATTGGCAAATCTCCCACCCACAGAAGGTGCAGCAGAACAACATTGTTGCAGGGCATATTATCAGCGTTAGACTTGGCTGGGTAACGAACTGACAGCAACAGGTTGGGGCTGGAAGCAACATCAACGGGGCATTATGCCCAAATTTACAGAAAATGAATTAATTCCGGAAATATTGCTCAAAACGATTTGCTACAGCTGTGAAACTGGATGTACCAGTTTAAAATGTGGCTGCCGAATACATGGTTTAAAATGCACAAATTTATGCTGAAATTGTGATGGTTCTGAAACATGCTACAATGTGGAAGAAAAAACCTACGAGGAAGCTGATGATCCAGATGAAATTGTGGATGACGAACCAATGCAGACCGGAAGTAATATTGGAGATGACGATGGTGATGGTCTTGAAGATTTCGAAGATCCACTAGAATCGGGAAGGTTTGTCGAATCTAACGATGAAGAAATGCCATCAAAGAGGCAAAAACTAATGGATTAGAATGCAAGATAAGGTATTTATAAATAAGAAGATTATTTATTATATTATAAAAATTATAATCAATTACGAAATCAGTATAAAGTATCTAAATTCAATAGTACGATTTACATGTATATTTATATATTATGAGATTTTCTATGACATAAATATAATTAGAATTTAATAAATGAACTTTATTACTGAAAAAAATTGCAGCAGTCACATTTTTTAGATGAAATCCCCTTTAAATCCTATTTTTAATATTTAGAACAACTATTTTCGCATGTTTTTTGCAATCTTTATGTTTTATGGATTTGTAATTTTTTTGCTTATCAATGTAACATGAAATCTTACGTATTTCGAGTAATTAAAGTGTAAATTAGCTCAAAATTGTACAACATAATGATTCAAAATTTTTTTTCGGATTCGAGTTTTTTTCGTTTATTTGCATTTTCTGAGAACATATACCATAGTTATGTATATATTTTTTATACCATCAGAAAGTAGAGATTTCAACGAACAAAAAGCCCACCGACTTTTTTAAAAAAGCAGATATTTTGACGTGAGAATTTTCGATTGAAAATTAGGGTGCTTTTTCGATATTAAGTCAAAATAAGGTGAAAAAATGAATATTTTAAATCAAAAAAATTACTGTGTGTTTGGGACATAAAAAGTTAAGTTTACGACAAATTTCGTGAAAAAATAATTTTTTTAGCATAACATAAAAATAAAAAACCAAAAACTTGGTTTGTTTTGAGGTTATGTGGAAAAAGTGTAAAAACAAAAGTTGTAGACCTTTTTATTATCTACAACTTTGCTATTTAACTTTTTTTCATAGGACTTGTAGTTTTGCCGGAAATCGAAATAAACCGTTTTTTACCTTTATAAACTCACCCCCCTTCCCCTTCCCTACCTCAGATTGCCACCACGTCCTCCGGATTTTACTCCACTTGAATATAAGAATATTCATCAAAGAATCACTTATTGTCGAAATGTGATAAACCTATTATATTAGCAAATGTAAGACGTGAATTTAAATACCAATTTTATCGCTGCTGGCGAGAAATTAATAGTGGCATTGCTAAAATTGATATTAGCTCGGACTTGGACTCTTGGAACATCTACTATTTATCTAAACTTCCTTTCAAAATTATAGATAGTAACAAAACCTATGGTTGATGTTAGGGGTGCAAATTAGTTTACATACAAAGAATTGTATTATTTTTGAGAAAAAAATAAGGCAAGTTATTTAAGTTAATAAAATATTAATCATTATTTTAACAAGTGTTTATTATCGATAAAAACAGAGCTCTTTTAATATCTATTTTTTTGGCCTTAAAAAGGATCTTTTTGCAGCAATCTTTCACCTCACAATTTAGCGGTGATTAGAAGTGAATAAAGTCATCTTCTGAGGAGTTATATGACTAGAATATATCAGTTTGATTAATGGGTTTACTGTTAAACGACTGTAAGTAGTTTGCTTTCTATATTGTATATATTATCGTTATATATGTTTTTGATTAGTGAATTCAAAGTTAAAAGGCTGTAGGTCGTTTGCTTTCTATGTCGCATATATAGGTGGAGGATTACTGTAAAAATGCCTTTCTTTAAAATCAAAATATAATCATTAAAATACAGGTGGTGTCTCACTATCACAGTTAAACTAGGAACTTGTTAAGTAAGATGTATGTGCCTCGCTGACCAAGTTTGGTTGGTCTAAATTAAGCAGGGTGCTCAAAATTTACTGTCAAACTTTAAAAAACTTTTCTTTCTTTTTTTAAGAGTAAGCGTAATATTTTTATCGTGCCCCATTTTGCCAACTGTCCATCCCTCGTTTACTAAAGTTTCGACTAAATAATTGATATTTAGATTGTCTCTCCGATATTGTCTTACTATTCTTAACAATTTTGTTTTTTTCCAGCGGAAATGATTTTTTATTTTGCAGTTTCTCGCAACGGAAATTCATTTTTAGAACTGGTCGGTATAAACAATTAATTCTTAAATCATTTAATTAATGCAGCTGTAGGCGATAATGCAGCTGTGGGCGATAATGCAGCTCTAGGCGACGTTGAACCTAGTGGTAACACTTGTATAACAAATAGGAATCGCATACTTCTTATAACTGGCTCCTATGGCAAATATTTATACAGGTACTTAGACACCTTTCTAGGGGACAATTTTCAAATTTTAACATTGTGTAAACCTAATGCAAGATACAAAGATTGTATTCAATATCCTAAAAAATACTGGGCATGAAAATCTTGACATTCTAGCTTTACATGAACTTCCTTTTGAATATAATAATTGGCTTAAAAATTGTCTTTTTCCTAATAGCAGAGATCTCTTTTTAATATCAAAGTGTATAAAAAATTATGTCTTATATACCTCCAAACCTAAAACCAATTCAGTTATTAATGTGGTAAATAATTTAAATGTTACTGATCTGAACCCTGCAAATGGAATTAATTTACAGGAAGAATTGCGCTGTGCACAGGATTTTTTAGGTTAAAGAAAATCTATCCATGTAAATATTCAATCTGTTAGATCTAAAGTGGACGAGCTGGATTTATTTTTAGACAACTTGGGTTACCCTGATATTCTTTTGCTAACTGAGTATTGGCTAAGAGAGTGTGAACCTCTTTGTCTGAATAACAATAGTATGCTTTTCAAATTTTGTAGAACAAGCTAAAACATGGGGGAAGTGCCATTCTAATAAACAACAACGGGCATAATTATTTCAATTTTACTCAAATCAATAAGTTTGATTCTTTGTGCATTGAGAGAGATTTTGAACTATCGGCTATTTTTTCTACTAACTTAAACCTTTATGTGATTTGTATATATCGTTCTCCAAGTTCAAATTTGAATGTATTCTTTGATAAGCTTGAGTTGCTTCTTCTTGAAATTCCCCTACATTCGTCAGTGATATTGGCAGGTGATTGGAATCTCAATTTCTCTGATAGTATTCAGTCAAATGTACAATATTTAATAGTATATTATGATATAAGCGTATAAGAGGGCCTTTAAAGCACGCGCGACATATTTCAAAAGACGACACGCAGGGTTTTGTAAGTCGCAAGGGCTTTAAAGGCCTCTTATACACGTATATCATACGCTATTTTCTTATTACGAATGCATCAAAATCTCAAAAATATTTTAAATATTAAAGTTACGGGATATATTGACGAATATATTAATCTGTCACATTTGACATGATCAAATGTTTCTATAGCAACCTTTAAAAAGTAGGCGCATCATAAACATCATTTTAAGCACGCTGCAGCGTGCGATAATCGTTGATTATGATGCATGCGTAATAAAAAAATATTATGACATGCTTTGGGTTAAAAATTCACGTCAATAATTTCACCCGAGTTACCGCAATTTCAGCTACTACCATAGACTACATTTGCTCCAATCTACAGTGTGTTATGTTATCAACGCTGCCCTCTCAGATCACAATGCTATACATTTTCACTTTGATCTTATGGGAAAAAAACCAGTAGAAAATAAAGTTACAAAAACAGGGCGCATTTTTGATATGCGACCTTTTATCAACGTTGCAGTGAACATGACTGGAATGATAATTCAAATATAGAGACTTTTCATTTAAATATGGCTAAATTCTTTAATAACTCATTCCCACTTTGCCGGATAAAACATAAACCTCAAAAAAATGGTTTACCGCAGGTTTGAAAGTGTCATCTATAAACTTAAGATCTCTTCATACCTTAAAGAAATTCTTTTATGATAACCAGTTCTTTCTTTCATACTTCAATAAATACAGAAATCTTTACAGAAAGCTAATTAAACTTGCTAAGCATCTTTATTATGAAAAGCGATTAGGTACAGCAGCTAACAAACAAAGAGAAACTTGGCAAATTCTAAATGATCTTCGAGGTAGGACTACTAACAGCACAATGGAAGCAACTAAAATGAGTGCCTCTGACATAAATACATATTACTGCTCAATAGCGCATTGCCTTTCAAAGGAGGTCAAGTATGACCACTTTAAATATCTTCAAGAGGTAAGAGTACCAACATCCTTTTTCTTTGCTTCTGTAGTTGCTGAAGAGTTATTGAGTACCTTTCGTCATATGAAGAATAAGAAAGCTAGCGGACATGATGGCATATCCATTAAAATTTTCTCTTCCTTACCTCTGTCAGCAATTACCGCTCTGTCCCAAGCGATCAACCTCTCTTTTCAGGATGGCTACTTTCCTCCTATTCTAAAACGGGCTATTATCATGCCTCTTTATAAGTCTGGAGAAAGGGAGATGCCTTCCAACTATAGGCCTATATCACTGCTCCCTACACTCAGTAAGATCATTGAGGCCCTCCTCAAGACAAGAATATTGAACGTCCTGGATCATCACCAGCTGCTTTCATCTTCCCAATTTGGATTCCAACATTCAAAGAACACCAATTAACCTTTTAGAAAAGTTATACCTTACCCTAAATGAAGGTGAAGCAGCCTCAGCTGTCTTTTGCGATGTATCCAAAGCCTTCGATTGTGTTGATCATGACATTTTATTGAAAAAGCTTGACATGTATGGCTTTAGGGGCTCCATTCTTCAGTGGTTTAGATCCTTTCTTTCGGAGCGTCAGCTGGTTGTTCAGTTTAATAATGAGCAGTCTGCTGTAGGTTTCTTGGAAGCAGGAGTACCTCAGGGATCAGTTTTGGGACCCCTACTTTTCCTATTATATGTGAATGACTTTTCACTGTCAATTTCTCAAGGCCATTTAGCATCATTTGCAGATGACACCACTATTCTCTGGCATCACAGAAGCCCCATAGCACTACGCAACATTGTGGAGACTGAACTAAAACATATAAGGGATTGGTGTGAGTCAAACAGATTGAAATATAATATCTCCAAGACAAATCTATTACATTTTAAGGGAGGTTTGGGTGATGTCTTGGTTGGGGAGGAAACAATTAATACTACTTGCTCTTCTAAGTTCTTGGGTGTATCCTTGGACTCTCGTCTTAAGTTTGATGCCCATATAGCAGCACTTTGTAATAAGCTGTCATCAGGGTGCTATGCAGTCTTGGCAGTTAAATCCCACCTAAATAAGCAGATTGCCAAAAGTGTATACTTTGCTGTAGTGGATAGCCATTTAAGATATGGTATTTGCTTCTGGGGGTCCTGTTCTGCTTATCTTTTTCAGCAAGTTTTTATTATTCAAAAAAGGGCGGTCGAATATTTATGTGCAATTGGTCCTAGGCAATCATGCAGGCCTTACTTTGTCCCAGAAGGAATCCTTACGCTGGCTTGCCTATTTATCCTGGAATCAGTGTGCATGGCATTCAAGAAATATGGCAGCAGGATATCTAGGCGGCAATCAAATACAAGAAGGTCTCATGTAATAGATTTGCCTATCCCCTTATCAACCTTAAAAATCAATTCTTTATGACACAAAAAGATGTTTAACCACTTGCCTTTAGAAATTAGAAAGATAAGCAACTATCTGTTGTTCAGGCGAAGAGTGAAGAAGATTTTTCTATCTTTAGCATTTTCTACACTAGACGAGTACTTTGTCCACAACTGTAACTGAATTAAAATTTTACAAATGCCTTTGTTTATTTTTTATGAGTGTTTTAGCTCTAATTTTTGTGTTTTCATGTTAAGTAAATTATTTTAACTGGAATTTTTTAATATATTTATATCATATGTTTAAGTGTTTAAAGCATAATTGGTTTAGCTTTCCATTTTACTAGATGTATTTGTGACTTACCTAGTGATAATAAATTAGTGTATTTATATAGTTTTTCTTATAACAACTTATATCCAGTTCTGTGTTTATAAAGAATTAAGTATTTTAGGACGTTTGCAGCTTTGTCAATGAAAAGTAACATTTCTTTGGATACTAAAACTATATTTGAGTTTGAGTTTTGAGTTTGAGTTTATGACCACAAAAGTGGGGGTCGTAATTAACTTTATAATTAACCACTTTAATTAGTGGACTGTATCAAAATAAGGTGGTGGAGCTTTTATTCATAGGGTGTGATTTGAATCATGTATTTTAGGTATTACGTATTTTAATAATGCAAGATTTAATTTGCATTAGATATGATTAATATATACAATAATTTCTAACTACTTTCATGCACTCATTCTTTCACACATAAAACTAAAAAGGTACTGTACATACGGTTAACTATTATTAAATGTCTAACAAAACTTCTTGATTATTTAATTTTAAATGAAGTTAATTGAGATAATTACAGAAGACGAGAAGTAGCAAGGTATTTAGTGTGAAGGAAAAGGCAGTTGAAATATAAGAAAGATTAATTAAGTTCAGTAAAGCAGCTTTAGCTTTAGCTTTACTGAACTTAATTAATCTTTCTTATATTTCAACTGCTTTTTCCTTCACACTAAATACCTTGCGACTTCTCGTCTTCTGTAATTCTCTCAATTAACTTCGTCAGAGATAGAGGTAAGACTTAGAATAGTTGATTCGACTCTCGAGGACAGGAATAGATTTGTCTACTACAAATTTCCAACCGCCATTTTATCTTCTTCTATCTTCAACAGGAGAGACGCTACGAGCTGTATTGTATCAATAAAATGCGTTTAAAACGCCCAAAGAGTCCTAAATTTAGTGTTGAAAAAAGGAAACACAGCGTACAGCAGATATTCTCTAAATATCTGTGCAAACAAAATGAGAAAATATACCCCTATCTAGGCGCCAACAAAGCTACGAGGTTTTTGATGCTTTATGAGTGAACGATTGTACTGCACTAATTACACTCGTGTCTACCTACCGCGAATTTTTGACTTTCGACCTGCGTATTTGACAGCAGCCCGGTGTTGTCGTTCTAATATTTCACTTCACGCATGACCCTCCACTCGCTTCGCTCGCTCCGGGGGCGCAACCAGATATAACTAAACCAAGGCACTACCCAAAGTCAAGAAAAAAACAAGAAAAAAGAACTTTGAAAAATATATGAATTAGCACGTACGCATGCGTGAAGACTTAAGATTGCGGTAGGTAGACGCGAATACTGATTACTTCTTCGACTAATTAAACTTAAATTCTGAGAAAGCTACCGCAAATTTTCGACCGTCGGACCTGTGCATTTGACTGCAGCCCGGTGTTGTGTTTCTAATATTTCATTTCACGCGTGGCCCTCTGCTCGCTCCGGGGGCCCAACCAGACAAAACTAACTAGTTTCGGTTAGTTTGGGTTAGTTGGGTTGAAACTAACCCAAACTAACCCAAGGCAATACCCAAAATCAAGAAAATACAAGAAAAAAGAACTTTGAAATATATATGAATTCGCACGTACGCATGCGTGAAGGCTCAAAATTGCGGTAGGTACATGCGAATCAGCGACAGAGGCTGATGTTTTTGGCGCCAAACTCATATAAAGCGGTGACGGGACTGTTGCTTCACGGGTGAGTGTTTGAAAGGTACTAAAATCTGATTTTTCCTACCGGCGCGGGCAGGGAGAACACAACGGGAAATTGCGAGGACGCGGATGCATTTGAGAGGGTAGAAACATGTTCTTCTTTATTTAACATATTGTGGTTTACGCGACATTGACGGAGACAAAGATATATTAAATTTAAACGTTTACAAATGGTTTCCTTGACGGAGAATGGCAACTTGCTTTCCAGCGATTGTTTCATAAAATGAAATCTATTATACCGATAATCTAGGTTCGGACTAAGGAGTAACTGAATACAATGTTTTTAAATGCACAAATTTCTGTTTATCTGGGGTGAAATAAATATATTATTATTAGAGCCGATGAACTTATTGTATTATTTCAAATGCATCACAGTGATATCTTTATCACAATATAACGTATATCACAGATTATCACAGCACATAGTGAATGAAAACATTGTCCCAATTCATCATATCACGATCGAGTCGATTTTTAAACTGATTAAATGTTGTTGAGCTTATAGTCTTTGCACTAAGACGATTCCAGTACCACTCGGTTGAAGATAAAGTTTCGACGAAGTAGTTCGGCGCATCTTTCCTTGCAGAGCTTCTGACTGTGGCCTATCAATTGTTGATTTTCGGAAAATTGAAAGATGTCCAGATCACACTGATAATGGCCACTAATTATTTTCAATGCTTCAACCAGATCACCACGAAGCCTTCTTTGGTATTATAGTGTTGGTAGCCTCAGCCTCTCAAGTCTTTTTTCGTAAGACAAATCACGCAATGCTACAGGGAGTTTAGTAATTTTTCGTTGAACTATTTCCAGGACATCAATGTCGCTAACACAATATGGACTCCACAGACACTGAGCATATTCTAGTTTTGATCTTATGTAGCTTGAGGATCATTTTGGAAAGCTCAGCTTATGAGGTATATCGAGCTGTTGGTCTTTTTAATAATGCTATTAATGTGTGTTTACCATTTAAGGTTTTCTGTTATAATAATCCTCAAGTCCTTTTGTTCTTCCACCACGCTGAACTCAGCAGTCCCAATAAGATAGTGATATACTTTGGATTATTACGCCCAAGGTGAAGTATGGTACATTTGGAGTCATTAAGAGGCATTTACCATGTTAAGGTCCAAGATTTATTGGCCTCAATGTCATGCTGGAGATCATCAGAGTGAGTGGAGGGATTGCATGTAAACCAAAAATAACAAAGGTCCCAACACTGATCCCTGAGGAACTACACTCAACACGTCACAAGCCCGAGAAAAAGCTGTACCTATTCTGACATGTAAGGTTCTTCCCAGAAGAAAATCCGCTATAAAAGATAACAGCTGGCCTCGTATTCCATAATGGTTTAACTTCTGGTTTAATCATGTAAATGGTTCTTTATCAAAAGCCTTCTCGAAGTCCACATAAAAAACATCAATTGAGTCAGCATTGTCATCGACCAGCGTCCAATCCTGTAGTCTTGACAGCAGATTAGTGAAGGTTGACCTTCCAGGGAGAAAGCCATGCTGACTCGGAGGAACAGTTCCATTTGCCAGAAGAAAGGGTGTCATTTCCTTAACAATGATTTTTTCTATAACTTTAGACATAGTGCTTGCTGATGGGCCTGTAGTTCTGCGGCAGATGCTTCTTGCCCTTTTTATACTATGGCAGACTTCCGTTTTTTAGAAAGATTACTCTCTCTCAGAATGTTATTCATAATAGTGGAAAAGGGCTTTGAAAGACAGGAGGCACATTTAATGAGATAGATGGAAGGAATCTCATCCTCTCCTGGGCTGGAGGGGGTGTTTAGAGACTGATAGCTGACTCAACCTTTTCAGATGTGAATGTAATAGTTTCCAATGCCATTTAAGAGAATGTTTGAAGGTCTAAACTAGGTGGGTTGTTACGATCCTCTAGGGTGAAGATCTTTTGAAACTGCTGTGCAAACATTTCAGCAACAGTATCTTCATGACTGGTTTGCTCATTTTGAAGGGTAAATCCATGTAATCGGCGTAGAAGTGTTTACTAGCTGAGTCTAATAAATTATGTTCGTATTCCTTTCTTGCCTGCTTTACTAGAGACCTAAGAATATTGTTTTGTCTCCTGTAGTTAAGATACCTTGCTTCTGTTTTATTTTATTGATATTTGTGCCACAGTTGCCTCTTTTTATCAATGTTTTTAAAAAAAGTATTCCTAAGCCAGGGCTTTTGAGGATTAACTGTATTCCTTTTCAATGGTATAAAGTGGTCAATGCTGGATGATATGGTTGCTACAAGGTCATCATACTTAATTTCCCTATTATTCAATTGATGTTGCAAGTGTTCATTGTATCATAGTTTCCAGAACAAAAATTTCGTGTCAATACCTTTTTTATCGGTTTGCATGATATCTGCAGTTGTGCCCTTGTTGTAATAACAATGTGGTCACCAAAACCCAAAGGTGGATGTCCTTGAATGTCAAAAAGTAGGTTGGGTTCACTGACCATCACTGAGTCAAGAAGGGATACTTCATTGCCTCGAGATCTGGTGGAAAAATTAACAAGTTGATAAGCATTAATCTCTTTGTAGTTCATTATAAAATCCATGCTGCAATTATTGTTGGGGTTGACTGTCAAACTGTTCCAATCTATCTCTGGATATAGTTGAAATCACCAAAAACATAATGTGGGCGTCGGTAAATCAAATGCTCTTTTTAAAATATCGATAAGTTCGGTATTAATTTCTACTGTTGTTGATGATTATGGTCCAGAGGGATTCCATAGGATTTGGGGCAGCATATTTCTGCGAAATCATAGGATATACTCTATGGCCAGACACCAAATCTTGAACCAGTACACAAACACCCCCCACCTTTCTGACCATCTCTATCCTTCCGATGTATTGTGTAACCTGAAATTTGTAACATTGAGTATGGTATCTGATCGTGCAACCAAGTTTCTGTTAAGAGGATTATTGTTAGCTTGTTTGTCATGATATTTATCACACTCATCAAATTTGGTTGCTATACTGTTAAGGTTACTATACCAGAAGGTGATTTCAACTAGAGAAGAGTGATTTAGTTTTTTTTCTGCTCTTGGCTTTGAGCAGTATTTTTAATAATTCTTGGTATAATGCTTACCTACTTGATGCGGATGTTCTGTTTCCTTTGCCCCTTTCGCTGTTCGTATTCCTTTATGATTTTTTTTAGGTATTCTCTTTGAATAGGAGTTTGATCACGTTTGATGTACGCACCAATGTTATTTAATTGGCTTTTCTGTCTGACTATTTGGAGTGCTTCTTCCTTTGTTGGAAAAGTGACCTTAATTGATCTTATTTTATTTTCTTCATGGAACCCAATTCTTGCAAATTTTAATTCAGAGAGTTCTATGTACCGCTTTAAATTTTTGAAATTACCTAGTATGCTTTTTGAGAGTCTCTTCTATGCAAATCTTCTTTGTCGTTTGACTTTGATTCTTCTACACCAAATATTAAGATATTGACTAACCTTTTCTCTCATTCTTGCATTTCTAAAATTCTTGGCTCAAATTCAAGCTGCGGTGGTAATTGTTTGGAAATTACTTCATGTTCTTTTTCAACTTTTTGTGTTAGGCTGTGTAATTGGTCTTTTAGATTTTTGGTTTTTGTTGCAATTTCTGCATAAGTCTGAGTGGAAGTCACAGGTTTTTCGATTTTAACTGTTAGCTCATTAATTTCTTGTTTTATTGTTTTTAACTTCCGTGCTTAGATTAGGCAGTTGCTTAATAATTGCAATACAATCTGAGCAAAAGAAATGGATATGACGAGACTGGATCATTAATGCTCGTATATCTGATGATGTACGTTTAGCACAATCTTTGCATACTATGTTCTTACAGAAACCACAGGGGGCTCCAAATAGGTCTTTAATTTCCTCGCTCTTAGTAACATTAATGTGAACACACTCATTTTTACACTTAAAACAGGTAGACATGGTTTTAAGGTTAGATTTTCGATTTTTACTCAAAATGTTTGTTATTTTTCACTCAAATGCACTGTCTTTATTTTTGCTGTTTCATTAAGTACTTTTGCTTTATCACACACTGTTAGAAGTAATTAATCTATTAGTAATAAACGCAATTACACGTTGAAACTTAGCTAAACACATGTGATTTAAACAATAACGTATCCTTCCAAATATATTTGGGTTTTAATTATGACTCAGTCATACCACAGACATACAGAGTGTTATTACCAAACTATACGGTGAAAAACGATAAGTTAATACACATGTTTGGGTGTGTCCCCAATAAGAACCATTCACAGTACTTGCTCATGGCGAAAAGTTTTCCTCTTTTCGCACCTCAGCCATTATTATACACAAACTGGGTATTTCTTTCTCAAAATGAAATTAATGTATAATTCATCTTATCCATCATCTTCGATGTTCTAATCTTTCTGTTTTTTTTTGGGTGATTTGATTGGACCATTTGATAGTCTGTGTATTGTTGACTCTCCGATTACAGTTATGTTTAAACACCTTTCAACTCTTTGAAGTTAGGTTTTGGTGTTTAAGAGCATTGTAGACGTTAAGAATAAGATTTTTTTTTCATTTATAGACATAACACTTTTACTAGCTCTTTTCACAGCAACAGAATCAGATACATTAACCATTTTAATCAACAAACTGTTTCACTTCTTACCAGCAGAACATTGATATGTTTTTCTTAAGCCATTTACCCTCTAATTTTAAAGTTAATATAAAATTGAACCTTTCTCAGTTGCTATTATATTTTATAACTTCCTCTAATTTTGAAATGAACTGAAATTTTGGTTACCGGTAACTTAAACGCAAAATTACCGATGTGATCTTCAATTCGCAGGATATGCAACAATTTTTTTTATGAGAACGACACGTTTCGATAATCGGGTTCAAGCGAAACGCGCTTCACGAGAAAATTTATTCCATTTCCTATATGTCGACTTTTACTGGAAATATGAGCGAAAAATAAACACTTTCCTGATAAAGCGGGAAGATGATGTATAAATTAAATTGAAATATATTACCGCGGTCGATCTTATTAGGAAATGACATTTTAATAATAATATCAAATAAGCCAATTTTAAATTCTTTTATTGGATTTTTTGCAAATTTTTACCTTTTGGCAGCGAATTATTGCTCCCGTTTTCGAAATACCTTTTGGAACAAAAAACAGTTACTTACGTCCTTTTCAAGCCAGTGATATGCTAACGATACAAATTTTATTCTAAGCAACGAAGGAGATAATTCGAATACTTCTGAGGAAACTGGAGATGAAACTGCACGTTTGTTGTACATAAACCCAAGTTAAAATAATCGTTTTGATTTTAGAGGCAGATGATGAAAGACGTACTATAAGAAGCCGCTGAAATAAATCAGATAACACAAAGTAGACACATAACGTAACAAAATTGTAGAAATCCGGGTCAGACTTATTTTATGAAAAAGGGATCAATGCAAAATAAGATTCCAAATATTCTTTAATTTTTTTTTTATTTAGTCTTAAACTAACTTGCATGCTCTTTTCATTTTCATGGCGTCAGGTTAAAATATTCATCTACTACGTAATTTGGAAGTGGAAGTTTAGGATTTTGCACGATTTTAGGCGACACTTGGGGGTAGCCGATGGTCATTTGGTTTTGGCGATCTGATTCTCAGATTCTCAGTTATTACTTCACATGTGCAATTTTTCAAAATGTTATTTTGATACACGATGACTGTCGAACTAATTGATTAACGATGGACACGTTCTTTTGGTCGGTCTGTTGAAATTGGCGAGCGTTTCTTTTTTTGAAAAATGGGTTTTTATGGATTATTTTAGCTTTAAAAAAAGTAGTGGGGATCGAAACAGCTGAGACGGCACTTCCATAGGGAATTTCTAGGATAAAACTGCTCTTCCATAGACTTATGCGATTTGCCAGTTCGGTTTCAGTTAAACGTGGGAAAAATCCCAAAGTTATAAAGTATTATGAATTTAGACGTTAAAAATATTGCAGTTTCCCTGGAACGAACTAAGCCATTATTTAGAGTTTCATTGCTTGATTTATACGGCATGGTTTACAAGCATCCTCCTGAACAGAACCTTAGATTTAATGAATTGACTGATTAGAATTAGTATTAGTATTATATTTGTGTTATCACATTTGTTACCATTCATCATACGTTGTTGGTACAATAAAAGTGTTATTTCAAACTATTAAAGTGTAATCTTGCATCAGGGCCCGGTTTTGTGTGGCTACGTGCCTCTTTCCCTTCCATGTCCTAATTTAATATAATATTTTGAACAATTTTAGAATAAAATGACACCAAAAAACCATATATAATCCGTACTATATGTGTAACAAACCTTATAATAAATAACTCGAACTTAATGATTTTTGCCAATCTTCTATGGATCATCATCATCCTCATAGAGCACCTGCCTGCAAATACCTCTTCTCCTCCTGCCGACATCGATCGTGAAGCAGGAACCGCGGAAGATAACACAGGAGCGCGGCACGCGTTCAGTCGCATCAGACGACTTTATGTGCGCGCTCGTTCGGCTCGACGAAGAAGAGCTCTAGGTACGCGATTACGCGAGCGTGTTTGTTTCCGATTAGTGAATCAAATTATTAGTGCCATTTTTGGATTTATCAGCGAATTATTGAACAAAAATTATCCAAGTAACTAGATTTCATACAAAATTAAAATAGAGGGTTGCGATAAAATCGCGAAATTTCACATTCGTTCCTGCATTTTTTTTCAAGGAGCAATATGAGAATTTTGATAGTTGATTCATCTTCAACTGTTGACATAAAACATTGGGCACAAACAAAAATAAAAAAATTGCGAGCGTAGCACTACTTCAGTCTGAACTTATAATTGTTTGTATCTATCTACATTGATGCAAAAAATTGTTCTAATTTTTCTATAAATTTGCACTGTTACACTGAAATTAACATTTCAAATATTTAAATTAGTCTTCGACATAGGCGTAATTAAGAGGGCTTTTGAGGGTGATAAGCTCCCATGAATTCTAAATTAACATCCCCAAAGAAACTATTCTGTTTTTATATATTTATACATTAATATTATAATGTGATGAATTTTTCAAATTTTTTCTCTCAGGCATTATTAATGGAAAACTCTCCAGCGTTGACAACCAAATTTGCAAAAAATTCCCTTTACGCTCTTTAATATTTCTTTATATTGACACGGTTTTATCTGGATTTAAATCTATGGATAATTTTTAATTAATTTGAAAAATTATTAAAAATACAAAGATGATCCTAATAAACCAAATAAAAAAGAATATTATAATAAAGCGTATATTTTTATCATATAAGTAAACAAAAAAAAATGATATGAAGGGTTATGATAAAATCGCGAAATACTACATTATTTCCTGTATCTTTTTCAAGCAGCTTTATGAAAATGTTTATAGTTGCTTTGTAATTTCCAATATTTCGGAAATAGCATTATACATGAAATATATTTAGCCAAAAATATAACCTATATATTAGGATGTTCCATCTGATAAGTGGTACCTCTTTTTTGGGCACTTCTTTATGGAGCACTCTGTATTCCCAAAACCAGTGGCTCTTTACAACAGAACCTATGTTATATTTAAACCGTGTGTCAGTAACGTCAACCTATTGGTCAAAAGTGGCCAATGAACTTGTACGTTTCAATAAAATAAAAAATTAAACTGGCTGGATGAGTGGCTGATACCCATTTAACAAATACTGCCTCAAGTACATATTCCTAAGAATGTCAAATTTTCACAAGTACTTACTCTTTTTTAATGAAACACTCTGTATATTGCTCAAACTTGTTTTTTTTTCTGATTTTAAATCTATATACATAATACACTCTTACTATGTAGGTTATAAATAAGAGTATTTTATTTATAAAAAAAATCAACCCCTGATGAAAAAAGTCGAAATTCTGTAGTGAATGAGAGCAAAAATTTTAGTAAAAAAGGAATTTTATAAATAGAGAATTTAAATTTGCTAAATTGAGGCTTCAAAAGTTAGTGTTTTAGAAAAAGCGTCAAAATTTGTTAGAAATAGTTGGAATTAGTAGGGAAATTTTTTACAAAAAAATTAGTATTCAGTAAAGAAAGTGAAAATTCGGTCATTTAAGACCCTGCTGAACTGCCGAAGTTTCTCAGCTAATTTTAGCTCTTTCCAAGAAATGTTGATATTTATGTGAAGGGCTAAAATTATTTGAAAAAGTTAATCATTTAAAGAAAAACTGGCTTTAGATAGGCGAATTTTGGTTTTTTTACTGAATAATAATTTTTTTACAAACATTTAAACTTTTCGCTGCTAATTTTGGCCATTTCTCGCAAAATGTGACGCTTCCTATAAAAATATCCAGTTTTATTTTAAATTAAAATTGACTGATTAATTATAGATTTTGAAATTCCCTATATAATTACAATTGTTTAGGGCAAATTAAAATTCTAGAAAATTACATATATTACTAACATGTTACTTACACCATCGACCAATTACACATGGTCGATGCTTACCATAATGAATTTTAATTTTCTTACCCAGACCTGAAAGGTGAAAAATATATTTTAAAGCAATTTTAACTTTCTCTTCAAATTTTTTACTATCTATTATGAATTTTAACTTTTTATAAAAAAAAACAATGTAGATTTAAAAGAAATTTTGACTTTTTATAAAAAAAAACAATTGAGATTTGCAAGAAATTTTGACTTTTTTCCTAAATATTTCCATTGTCTTTTTGAAGTGAATTTTGTATTTCCTTTAATAAATTTTTAGCTTTTCTGCAAAAACGTCAGCAAATGTAGACGTTTTCTCTAAAAATATTCACGATTGAAGCGATTTTTACCTAATTAAAAAAAATCTTAATTTTTTACAGCAATAATTATAAAATTATTAGATAAATATAGACCGTACATTGAAGGGGATGTTTGCGAGGATATTATGAACAGAAGGGGCCAAAAAATCGCATCCATATGACTGAGAATGCCAATCAGATTCTTAAATCTCGATATATCTGCTAAAATAAGTTTTTTACCAATTTTTCATACTCACTGTGGGCAAAATTAAATTGGAACCTTCTTTAAGGCTTAATAACTTTTTATTTTCAAAGGATTTTTTTCAATTTTTGGATATGTTATGGCCTAAGGTATTGGGAATAAAAGGAACTTTGCAAAGAGGATCTACCTCAGTGGCGTTCAGAAAAGGGGTATTTTTCAAAACCAATGTATTTCAGGTCGTTGAAACAATCGGCCAAATGAAATAAAGATGTAAAAATGGGCAAAAAAGATTTGAAACGGTTCGGATTATTGACCAAACCAGGTCAATACAAACAAAATTAAAGTTTATACTCTAATTTTGGTAAAACCATGTCTTACAGGCCAAATTAAATAAATCCTTTTTTTAATGCTAAATGACCCTTTATTTTCAAAGGATTTTTTATAATTTTTAGGTATACCATGATTTAAGATATTAGAATCGAAAAGAACTTTGCAAAGCAGGTCTACTTGAGGGGCGTACAAAAATTTTGATTTTACTTAAAATTTTTAAAATTAAAAAAAAATAATAATTTTTAATTTTAATGTACGCCACTGAAATAGCCCCGCTTTACAAAGTTCTTTTTGAATCTAATATCTTAGGCCATAACATATTCAAAAATGATAAAAAAATCCTTTGAAAATAAAAAGTTATTGAGCATTAAAAAATGATTGGCCCACAAGACATGGTTTTACCAAAATTAAAGTGTTAATTTAAATTTTGTTTGTATTGACCTGTTTTTTTAATGGTCAATATTTCAAACCATTTTAAATCTTTTTTCCCCATTTTTATATCTTCATTTCATTTAGTCGATTTTTTCAACGACCTGAACTACATTAGTTTTGAAAAATACCCTCTTTTCTGTACGCCACTGAAGTAAATTCTCTTTGCAAATTCGTATTAATCGCAATACCTTAGGTCATAGCATATCCAAGAATGATAAAAAATTCTTTGAAAATAAAAAGTTATTATGCATTAAAGAAGGTTCCAAATTAATTTTGCCCACAGTGGATATAGGGAAATACGAGAAAATCGATGTTAAAGGAAAACATGCAGAAAATCGTAAAATAATCTTCTATTTTCTATACTTCGACATACTTGAAGGAATATTTTGACATGACGTTATATGTGTATTCATACATTTAATCACGTGCAATCTCTTTGAAAACGGGTTGAATTTAGAACAATGGGTCAGGATAGAGAAATCTGGGAATTTTTTGGTAATTAGGTGCAGTTTTTGTTGATTTTATGGCATATTTCGGAGTAAAATCTCACTTTCAGCATATCGGTACGTAGAACTTGTAGTAAATAAGTAGATTTTTCGTTTGCTTGAAATCGAATTTAAAAACAGTTTAAAGCGGCGAAAATGAAACGGGATCGGAGAAATTAGAAATTTTTCAAGCAAAAGCAGCGTTTTCTGTCAATTTTAGAGATATCCCAAGGTAAAATTTTACTGTAGACATCGAAGTGTCTAACATTTGTGGTGCATTAAAATATTTGTTCATATTGCAATTATTCCGATTATTTCTCCCACTTGTTCATTTTTGTTTGCTTATAAATCAGAAGTTGATACGTAAATGCCATTTCTTAAACAGTTTTTGATGGTCTTTAAAGTTTTCATTAATTTCTGGCTTGAGGCACACATTGTTTTTTTTTTATTAAAACTTTACTTTTACTATAGCAAATTTTAATTCTCTAAACCAAAGATCGATTTTTTAATAGATAAGAAATGTCAACTCTGATTTGTTTACAAAATGTTAACCGTTTCCAATAAATTTTTAGTTTCTCTAAAAAGGCACTTGTGGTTGGGTTTTGTAGCGAATTTTGGTTTTCCTTATCAATTTTCCCGCAAAATTTTATATTTTTGAAACGAATTTTGCCGCCCCTTGTCGAGATTTACGTTGTTTCTGTCAAATTTAACTTTTTACTGCAGCGATCAGTTTCGACTTTCTTTACCATATTTTAGTGTGCACTTGCATCAAATTCTGATGTTTTTCTACGACCCTCAAAAGAATTTGTTTAATTTGTAAAACATCTCTACATTTATATTAAGTTTAGCGTCACACTGGCATAGGTTTTAAAAAAGTATATTTAGCGTCTCAAAAACGTTAACTTATTGGCCAAAATGTGGCCAATGACCCTGTACGTTTCAACAAAGGTAAAAATTTAAAATGGATGGAATGGGTGACTGATGTCTATTTGACAAATACCAATGCAAGTGGTATTCCTGCCAATATCAAATTTTAACAAGTTGTCATTTTTTTAATGAGCCACTCTATATATTACTCGTATTCTCAATTCTGACTTTATATCTAATAGATAATAAACTCTTAATGTGTAGGTCATTATTAAAAGCATTTTATCTATAAAAAAAATCCAACCCCTGATAAAAGTGTCGAAATTCACTAGTGAATGAGACTAAAATTAAAAAGGGAATTTTATAGGGTGTAAATTTGATACAAAAATTACATTTTTATAGAGAAGTTAATTTTGCTAAATTAAGGCTTCAAAATTGAATGCTTTATAGAAAGTGTCATAATTTGCTAGAAATAGTTAAAATTAGCAGCGAAATGTTGAAATTTTTGTATCTACAGAGGAGCTTAGTATTCGGTAAAGAAAGTCAAAATTCGGCTATTTAGAGCTATGTTGCTCAACTGCTGAGGTTTACTTTTTTAATAAAAAAGGAGCTTTTCTTAGGTAATTTTAGCTTTTGTTAGGAAATGTAAATATTCCTGTGAAGGGCTAAAAATAGTTGAGAAAAAAGACGTAAACTGGGCAGATTAGCGTTGCTCTAGATAGGTGAATTTTGATTTTCTTTACTGAGTAATAACTTTTTTTACAAACATTTAGGCTTTTCGCTGCAAATTTTCCAAACGTTGACGCTTTTTGTAAAAATATTCAGTTATAAAGCTATTTTCGCCTTAATTTAGATTAAATTTACTAATAAATTAAATTCAGTTTTTAAATTCTTTATGTAATTTCATTTTTATAGAGAAAATTTTGATTCTAGAAAGTGGCAATATTATACTAAAATGTTACTTTCTAATTAATTTTAATTTTTGTACCCAAACGTGAAAAATGCTTTTTAAATGAATTTTAACCTTCTCTTCAAATTTTTTACTATGCAGGATAAGAAAATTAAAATGCATTAGTGACAGTAACATTTTAGTAATGTACGTGTAATTTTCTAGAATCTAAATTTCCTCTAAAAATTAAACTACATAAAGAATTTGAAAAATTAAAATTAATTTAGTAAATTTAACCTAAATTAAGGCGATAACAGCTTTATTGCTGAATATTTTTATAAAAAGCGTCCACATTTGCGAAAAATGGCTACAAACTAGCAGCGAAAAACTTAAATGTTTGTAAAAAAACTTATTAGATACTCAGTAAAGCAAATCAAAATTCGCCTATCTAGAGCTATGCTAAACTGCCTAAGTTTGGGTTAGTTTATAATTAAATTTCTCATCTAATTTTAGCCCCTTCACGGTAAAAAATTGAACTGAGAAAGCAAATTTTTAACGAAAAAACTTAAAATTCAGCAGTTTAGCATAGCTTTAAAAACTTTCTTTCCTATTCAACTTTCGATGCTAATTTAATTATACCCATTTGTAGTTACGCCATAAAGGTGAATCCAAAAAATCAGTTCCTTAGATAGTTTTTGGAAAATGGCCAAAAAATTAACTTTTCAGAAAAAGTTTAAAAACATTGATTTCTAAGTCAAAAAAGATAGTTTTTATTTTTTTCTCGAAAAGTATTTTTTAGAGGCAACGATACCTTAAGGAGAATCTACGCCAAAATTTGTATTAGAAGACACTTTAAAAGAATGATACCTTTTGTACAGGGTGAGCTAGTTGAATTTAAACTTTTCACCATTTCAAGTTTTGACACAACACGTCATTACTTAATATTTTATTACTGTAATTGGAGCGTCAACAACAATCGTCAGCACAGTGAAAGGGTGCCTTCAAGGAGGTGTTCTCTCCCCCCTACTGTGGACACTACTAGTGGAAAAAATCCTTACCACTCTGAGTAGAGCTGGATTTATAGTTCAAGGCTACGCAGACGACCTAGTAGTAATAACAAAGGGCAAACAGGAAGACGTAATTTCAAACTGCATGCAAAATGCCCTAAAACCAAAAATGGTATATTGAATCTACCAAATGATAATAAAGCCCATTGTCACCTATGCCTCGCTGGTATGGTGGCCAAAAACCCAGCAGGTCACCTCTTGGACTCAACTTAATAAAGTGCAAAGGCTGATATGCCTGGGAATAACAGGGGCAATGTCAACGTGCCCTACCGCAGCCTTAGAGGTACTGCTGAACATACTTCCTCCTTCATCTCAGTGTGAAGAGAGAAGCGATTATCAGTGCTATTCCAAATAGGCAAATTGAAGCCTTTGCTGACTGGTCACCTGGGCATCTTTGAACTAGAAATAGCCAGCAAACCAAGTGACCAAATGACGGTCATGCTGGACCTAGGTGTCCCATTCGCAGTGGTTATTGATGACCGCCAATCATAAGACAGTAAAAAATTACCTCAGGCCGATAACGCATCACTGTGGTACACAGATGTTTAAAAATTAGCGAAAGGAGCAGGATTGGGCATTTCAAATTGTAACCTTTCCAAATCGCTAGGCAAATATAGAAACATCTTCCAAGCGGAAGTGCTTGCCATAAATATATGTGCAGAAGAGTAACTCACACAAGGACTTCACAGAAAGCACATCTACATATTCTCAGACAGCCAGGTGGTTCTAGAAGCTTTCAAGTGCTTGTGAAAGCTAGTCTGGGAATGTAAGTAAACCCTAAAACAACTTGCAACATGCGACCAGGTAACTTCAATGTGAGTTACTGGCCATAGAGGTATAGAGCGCAACGAAAAAGCAGACTGCCTTGCGAAAGAAGGAGCTGGAACACCATATCATGGTCCAGAGCACTACTGTGGTCTTATGAAGAGCCACATCACCAAAGAACTAAACAAATTTGAAAAAGCACAACTATCGTTCTACTGGAGAAACACTTGAAGGCTAAGGTTTATCGCAATCCCTGCGAAAAGAGCAGAATAGCTCTTAGACATGAACAGAGCAGCTATTAGAACTGTCACCGAACTGCTCACTGGACACTACCCGGTAAAATACCACCTAAAGGCAATAGGCAAAGCAGAAGACGACCATAGCAGATTTTGCAATAATACAACTGAAACCGCAGAACATCTACTCTGCCAATGTCCAACCCAACTCTGCAAAAGGCTCAAGTACATTGAAAGAGTACAGCTATCACCTCAAGAAGTGAATCAACTACTTCCCAAGAAAATAGCTTCGTTTGGAAGAAGCCTACGTCTCTTGAATACAATTTAAGTTGTAGAGTCATGCACATGCACTTAAGCACACTAAGCGGGTGGTTGAAACTAGCCGAAACAACTCCCTAGCAATCTACATCGCTACATCTGCTGGAAAGCCAAAGAATCTAGAGCACCCACGCCTTCGTGCTTTAAAGAGAGGAGATATGATCAGAAAATACCAAAAAAATCCTCGAAAATGCTGAAGTGGTGATTTTTTTGGGTTTCAGTTTGAAAAATCTATAATATATTTTTTGGTGAGGTTAAATTTTATTTAAGACATTGAAGTTGTAGCAAGTAATTTCAAAATAGCATAGAACACAAAAAATAATACCTCAATTTTTTAATATTAATCTCGCATTTTCAAAGTTTTCACTTAAGCCGACAGGGATTTCATTGTGGTAATTTAGTGTGATCTTATCTCAACAAATTCCGTAGATTGTATACCTGGAAATCCCCTGCGGATAACTCAGGAAATACAGTTAGAAACCAAATAGACTACATCCTCATTAACAACCGCTACAAGAACGCAGTCAACGCTGCAAAAACATACCCAGGGGCTGACATTAACTCCGACCACAACCCAGTTATAGCTAAACTTAATATAAAGATGAAAAAGATTACAAAACGTCTCAACAACTAAATAGACCCAAAACTCTTTAAGAATCCTGAAAGCTATGACGCAGTTAAGAAAGAGACCAATGAATGTATGAGGGTCATTAACACATCGAATGAAGTCAGTGTGGAGGAAGAGTGGAAGCAAATTCAAACAAGGTTAGAAAGAATAGCTAAAAAACATATAACTAGAAAGAGAACCAAGAAAAATTCTTGGATAGCATCTGAAATTCTAGATCTTATGAAAGAGAGAAGAAAGAGTAATGCCAATAAAGATGAGTACAAAACACTACATAGGACAATACAGAGAAAAATTAAGGAAGCAAAAGAAGAATACCTTGTAGCTCAATGTGAGGAAATAGAAGTACTGGAAAGGAAGTTTGACAGCTTTCACCTGCACAAAAGGATAAAGGAAATGGCTGGATGCAACAGGGTCAAGGCAGCTAGTAATATTATCAAGGATGCAAATGGACGTATATTAACTGACGTGGAGGACAAACTTGAAAGGTGGAAAGCATACTTGTCAAAACTCTTCGATGATGAAAGTCCTCCAAAACCGGTTTTAGAATCAAGCAATATGCACCTAAAAATATTAAGAGCAGAAATAGTATATACGCTGGAAACTATGAAATCCGGAAAAGCTGCTGGCCCTGATCAGATACCTATAGAGCTTATCGAACTCTTTGATGATGATGTGATTGATATCGTGCTGAACCTTTTTAATCGCATTTATGCTAAGGGAGAAATTCCACACCACATCCACTTTTGTGCTCTTACCCAAGAAACCAAATCTAAGAGAATGCTTAGATTACCGAACCATTGCACTTATGGGCCACACTTTAAAGTTGTTTTTGAAGATCATCTATAAAAGAATTTAGAGAAAGAAGACTCGAGGAAAATATAAGCAACACACAATTTGAATTCCGCAAAGAACTTGGAACACGAGAGGCCCTTTTCGGGATTATCGTTCTTTTCCAGAGCTGTCTTGATGTAAACCAAGAGGTGTATGCGTGTTACATCGATTTCGAGAACGCCACAAAGTGAAACATGACAAATTACATCGGCTGCTCGTCAGGAAACACATTGACTCGGACGATGTTAGAATAATTAATAATCTATATTGGGACTAAAAAGCTAAGACAATGGTAGAAAAACAACCAATTGAAGAAATGGAGATTCGTCATGGTGTGACTAACCCATAGAATCTGAACCATATGAACCTGACGGTGGCAAACACCACGACAGAGAATGTGCCGACATATAAATATTTAGGAACTTGGGTAGAACAAACGGGTGATCAAACAAGAGATAGAAAAAGCCAGAACAACATTTATAACGATTGTTACGTTTTTTCCGCCCTTTTGTATGGAGCTGAGGCTTGGGCCTCCAAACCAAAAAAAAACACATGGACAAACTGTGGGCCTTTGAAATGTGGTGCTACCGTGGAATGTGGCGGATTCCCTGGACCGATAGAATTACTAACGCCGAAGTGCTGAACCGGATGCAGAAGGAGTGCGAAATAGTTAACACCATAAAAAAGAGAAAGCTTCAATATCTGGGTCATAATATAATAAGAAGATAGAAATACACACTTCTACAACTGATAGTCCAAGAAATGATTCGTGGAAGGCGGAACATTGGCAGACGCCATGTATCCTGGCTTAGGAACCTAAGGGATTGGTTTAATTGTAGCAATATTCAACTGTTCAGAGCTGCAGTCAACAAGGTTCGGATTGCTGTGATGATAGCAAACCTCCGATAGGAGATGCACTATAAAAGAAGAATTTAGTGTACTCAATCGTGGTAATTAGTGACAATTTTTGGTATTTTAAGGACATTTTGGAGTAATAGGTCGTAGTTTTGTAATATTAAAATTATGCTATTCTTTCGAATTTGCATTGCTTTAGAGGAAGTAACAGATATTTGACTAAACTATTTAACTAAGCTTTAACTAAACTATGTTTCTCGGTCCTAGTAGTATCAGTTATAAAAAAAACATCATTCATTTTCCTATTGTCTGAGAAGTGGCAACCTTGCAATAGTTTAACATCAATAACATCATCGATAAACTGTTGCAGGTTGGAACGGTCCGCTGTTTTTCCTGCTGATTTTAAAACTTTTAAGGCCTCATTTATACTTACTACCAAAATCATCTCGCATTTTTTTTTCAACAAAACGTCCAAAAACGATGCAAATAACTCAATTATTATGAAATTTTTGGAAAAGCTTAATGAAAATCGATGATACCCGTCCTAATTTGGAATAAAAAGTTTCTTATGAAATTTTACGTCCAACGTTAAATAGCGGAGGAATTTTGAAAAAAGGAGAAATTTAAAAAATATATTTTTTACCTTCCTGTATATGATTTTGAAAATTTTATTTTTATGATGGTAACATGTAGGTAAACCCCTTTAACAGTTTTCGAGATAAAAATGGAACCATTTTTTTCAAAAAAAAAATTGGAAAAAGTTAAATTTTGTAGACGCTCCTTTCGTTTCGAATGCTTTAGGAGGGTTTTTTTGGGTGGGCCTAGTTTGATTTTTTCAGCGAGACAGTCGTGCGATTTTTCTGTACCGAAATAGTTGGAAAAAAGAAGAAATTTGTTAAAAATATTTTTTACCACCCTGTATATAATTTTGAAAATTTTATCTTTTGATGGTAACATGTAAATGGATCCTTTTAACAGTTTGCGAGATGAAAACAAAAACATCTTTTTCAAAAAAAATTCGAAAAATTAAAATTTCGTAGGTGAATGATCTTTTTCGTTTCGAATACTTTAAGTGGTTTTTGGGTGTGCTCAGTTTGATTTCTGCATCGAAAAGGTCGTACGATTTTTCTGTACAGAAATTTTTGTTAAGAGAAAAATGTTTTCAATATAATTTTTTTTTACCACCGTGTATATGATTTTGAATATTTTATTTTTATGATGGTAACATGTAAATGGATCCCTTTAACAGTTTCCGAGATAAAAACGAAAATATTTTTTTCAACAAAGAATTTCGAAAAACTAAAATTTTGTAGACGATCTTTCTCGATTCGAATACTTTAGGGAGGGTTTTTTGGGTGTACCCAGTTGGATTTTTGCATCGAGAAGGTCGTACGATTATGCTGTACCGAAATGTTTGGAAAAAATTAGAAATTTCTAATTCGTGGTATTTAGTGGGAATTTCAGTAGTAATTTAAGTGGTAATTAGTAGTGGAAATTAGTGATAATTTAAATGGTATTGAGAGGTAATTTCTGAGGTAATTAGCAGTAACAGAAGAAATGAATGGTCATGTGGAGGTGATTACTGATCACGTTGCGATAATTTCCGTTAAAAGTGGTATTTTAGTGTACACAAACTCACTACCGAAATCCTCCTCGTGACTGGTTCATTGACGGTACAAGAGCCGCTGCATAGAACAAAAATGATAAGGTAGAGCTTAAGTGCTCTCTTGCAACCATTTTTCAGGTTGAAGTTCATGCCATTGAAATGACTACTCAGTGGCTCATTGCTAGTAACTGGAGAGGCAGATAAACCAAAAATGTCCAGAACAGTCAAGCGGCTCTAAGATAGTATGGAATTGCCAGAAAGTACTGCCCAAACTAGGTAGGGAGAATAAACTTACACTGATTTAGATACCTGGACGAGCAGGCTATGATGCCAACGAGAGAGCTCATGCTCTTGCAAAGCAGACGACCGAAACGGCCTTCACGGTACAGAGAACCTTTCGCCAAATGGACACAATAATAAGTTGTAGACAAATGGGAAGAGCTGCCCAGTACCCGGTTCTTGCGCAGTCAGAGATACAGTAGTGAACTTACCATCAGGAGCGACAACTACTTCTTCAACCTGATGGACTGCAGGTACAAGCTGTAGCTGACATCTACACTGATCATAAGAAGCCACGTGAATAAGTTAGGGCTTTATGAGCCTGTATAGCAACTGTATTTGGATACTCTCAAATAATATTTGTGAATTTTTCACCACGGGAGGCTTTCCTGAAAAAAATCGCGCTTCTAGATTAGTGAAACCTGCCGTTATGAGCCACAATGATCGCATCCTCACATACGATGGCACCAGGGTGCTGAAATCTGTGAGCCTTTCTAAACAATAATTACGCTACAAAAGCTCACTGATTTCGGCACCTACGTAACTGGCTATCATAGGCACCAGGGTGCTGAAATCGGTTAGGTTTTGTAAGCGTACAAAAGCTCATTGATTTGGGCACCTGGAATAAGCTGTTATATAATATTTCGCTTTTCGGATGGCCCTTCGCTCGCTTCGCTCGCTACGGGGGCTCAAGAAGAAGAAACTAACCAGGTGCTAACCCAAACTAACCCAAGACATACCCAAAATCAAGAAAAAAACTGTTTCGAAACTTAACCTAAAAAAAGCAACGGGGTTTGAACCCGGACCGTCCAGGTGAGACCCAGTCATCTAAACCTCTAGACTTCGAGAGCTCTTACCGCAAACTGATTGCACCGTAAAGACATGGCGCGATTAGGTGCCCAAATCAGTGAGCTTTTGTAGTGCTACAAACGCTTACAAACCCTAACCGATTTCAGCACCCTGGTGTCGTCGTATGCGAGGATGTGTAAATATACTGACCGGAACAATGTTCTATCTCATTCTCTCGCAGGCTACACCCTAGACATCTATCTCTTTTTATTAGTGTCGCTTTTTCCGTTTCATAGAGTCGCAAATACTTCCCAAAATGGCGCTATAAATATTGACATATATTATATCCTGTATAAAGCAAAAAGGCGACAATTAGCGCAAAATGTTTCCTCCTATACAAGCATTCAAAATCTGAAAAACTCATCAAAATCCGTTAATAATCCCTTTTCGAATAGTAACAATTTAAAAATGATGCTCCATTTCATTTTTATTTTAACGAGCAATTTGTTCAGTAAATCGAGTAATTCCTGATTTGAATATAAATCAAATTGGTTAATTCCGAATCATTACATTTACACATATTAGCTCTATAAACATTTTATCAGTAAATAAAAATAATGTATGAATATATCTGTGATCTAATATGACCTGAATATAGAACATTTTTCTAAAGATAGGCGATGTTTGTAATTAGATCACACGTTGTGTAATTAGTCGCAGATATAATAATTATGAATGAATAGGATACGGGGCATGCGATAACCTTGATACGAAATGCCATTTATGTTAATTCGGGAAATGTTATCCTTTTCTGATTGAAAACACTGACTGAAAGAAGTGTAAAGTATGTTTTGTTTTTTACTGCAGTAGTTGTTTTATTACCTGTTTATTTTGGCATTTTTAATATTATGTTGATAGATAAACTAAACTAAAATCGGGAGAAGTCATCTTGCCAAAACATCGAAAAAAACTGAGCAGAGAGCCAATTGTTGCTGCAACGTGATTTTTTCGATCTCTTTATCATTAGCCATCGATCACAAAAAAGGTCAAGTTTAATAAAACTTACTGGTATATAAAATGGGAAAATTACCATTTCGCGATTTTCATTCACATCGAACGAATTAGCATTCGGTAATTCGATAAGGAAATTTTTTGCAATTACGCGAAATTCTAGCGCGTTCATTATTGCGGAATTTACTATCAGCATCTAATTATATTGTTTGTTTTACAGTCGTAATTAGTTGCAATGCTTGGCGGTTATTGCGGTCCTTATTACTGACACTCGGGATTATAAAGACCGCAGTTTATTATTAATTACGAAGGCTTTACAACTATAACAGCCACAAATTATTTAGTTTATCGTTTTTTTTTATATATATATATAATGTCAGTTTTATAATTTTAATATTTATTTAATCAGGATTAAATGTTGCATTTAGACGGGTTTTGAAATAAGTAATATGTACTTGTAATATTGCACTCAACTAGTCCTAAAAAATGTCAAACTTAAATGTGTACAGAGTGACAATTTGAAAACTTATAATGGCTTTAATTTCTGCACTAAAGAAGATGATTATCAAAAAAGTAAAAACTACCAATTCTACAAAAAGGCAGGGGAATAAAAATTAGGTATTTTTGCGGACTATCCTCACCCACCCCTGAAGCACTAACCCTCATCCATTTAAGTGGCACTACCCCCTTTGGGCCACTTCTTTAGAAAACTTCTCAGAAATGCTTTTCACCAACACCAAAATTAATGAGATTTAAGAATATTTTGAGAAAATGCGATAATTGAAACACTCTTTTTTTATTTATTTGTTTATTTATTTATTAAGAATTACCTTATCATACCTGATATTTGACCTAAAACTAATACAAGCTTAACAATATATACATATTTACATATAAATACCTATATACTACCAACTAAGGTGGTACCTAACAAGCGTCCACCTAAACCTAAGATAACCAAATAAATGACATGATATTTTAATACTAAATGATTATTCGAAAATTGCACTTTTTAATGTTTCTTGGCTTCATGCAGTCCTTCCTGGTGGGGGGGGGGGCGTCCTAGGGTTCTAGTCCTTGTTCTGGATTGTCAGAGCATCACCTCGTGGATCAATTTGTGGATTTTTCTGAATAGCATCTCCTCTATGGTCATCCTTCCTATGTTCCTGGTTATTTCCTGCGTCCTCAGCGTGTACCTGAAGAATTGCGTCGCTATCTCCTGTAGTGTCTGTTCTAGCGGTCTTGTCCCGGCTTCTCTGTACAGTTGTTTCGTCGTCTTGAAATCTTCCCATCTGTAGTTCATGATTGTGCGTAGCAGTTTTCGTTCCAGCCTATATAATTTCTCCTTGTTGGTTTTCGCTGCGGAGATCCAAACCGGCGCAGCGTACATGATTATTGGCCTGACGTAGGTGTTGTACAGTCTGAGCTTGATGTCCTTGTCCAGTCTTAACTGCGACGTAATGTAAGAGAATATTGCACTGGCTGCTATTCCTGCTCTTCTCCTAGTGTCCTGCATATGATCCTTGAACGTCAGCTTCTTGTCCAGTGTGACTCTTAGGTACTTACGGTGTCCGTGTCCTCAATCTGTATCCCGTTGATCGTGTTGTTTGT
The DNA here is from genome assembly GCA_016904865.1 of Pissodes strobi. NCBI lineage: Eukaryota > Metazoa > Arthropoda > Insecta > Coleoptera > Curculionidae > Pissodes > Pissodes strobi. Next base: position 15,356 of record MU188944.1, on the reverse strand, counting down.
CCTTTCTCTCTTGCGCTTCTGGTTGAAATTGATGAGTTGCGTTTTGTTCTCGTTTGTCTTCAACTTCCATCTCTTGAAGTATTCCGCTTGCTGTTTTATTCACTGTGTTGTCGCCACCTGCTGCGTTAATGATGTGCAGATTGCTACGTCGGCGTTGTCCCGTTGATCAGTGTTGTTGTTGTCCTGTCCCTTAGATAGCTCATGACGGTCTTCATGATTTCCGGCGTGATTCCTGCTTCATGCATCTTGGTAGCCATGGCCTCTCTCCATACGGTGTCGTACGCCTTTTCTAAGTCCAAAAGTGCTGCTGTTGTCGTCTTTTTGGTGTTGTTTCCTATCATTGCCTGGTCCACTATCCTCGCAAGCTGCATGGCTGTCGATTTTCCTCGCTGGAATTCGAATTGTTCTGGTATGGTGGTTCCTAGTGTTTGGAGCTCCGCGTTGGTTCTTTTGTTGAGCACTGTTTCGAAGACTTTTCCGAGGATAGGTAGCAGGGAAATTGGCCTATATGATGAGGTTTGGCTTCTGTCCTTTCCTGGTTTGACGATGACGATGACGGAAGTAGTGTAGTCTGATTGATGGTATATCAGTTGGACAGGGATTTTATTCGGCAAGAACTTGACCTTCTTCATGACTATTCCGTCCGATCCTGGCGCTTTGTACGGTCTGGCTTTGCTTATGATCCTCCCTGGGGCTCGTAATTATCTTGTTCGAAGTATTCCATAAACGCTTCCACCTTCTCTGTCCTGTCCACGATGATGTGTTCTACGTCGCCTCTCGTCACTTTGATAGGTGGAACTGTCCAGTGGCTTTTGCTGCTCTTCATTTTCTTGATGTGCTTTCCATATGCTGTTTTCACGGCTAGCGGCTGTGATTCTGTTGTTACAGGCCTTGGCATGGCTCGAGTGAGTTTGCATTCTTCCAGGTAAGCTGTTCTGTCATTCGGGTCACGTATGTTTTGATATGTTCTGCGTAGTTGGTACCTTCTCGCGATATGTTCCTGGATATGTAGGGGCGGCTTGCTTAAGGTCCGGGTTCCTGTGGATGTTGTGTTCCTTTGAGGCGCTTATTATCCTGTTCATGACTTCTATGGCTTCCTCTATGGTGATCGCTGTGGCGTAGATGTCCCTTGCTATTCCTATGTCCAGCATGGCATCGGCTACGTGGTATTGCGCAATCCTTGTCCTTCTGTCCGGGATTATGAGGTTGGCATCGTTCCTGTCGATCCAGTTCCTGAGTCGCGTTCCTGTCCTGTTGTCCGTGCTGTTGTTCCACGAGGTGTATTTGGCGTTTAGGTCCCCTATGAGCAGCGTCTTGGGATGGTTGAACAGTCTTTCCAGTTCGTTTTCGTCGCGGGCTTGTTGTACGCTGAGATGATCTTCAGGTTGTTCGTTTATAACAGATATTTTAATAATACAGATCTTTTCAATAGAAGTCTACAATTTTAAAGCAACAACTAAAGGCCTGTTTTAAGCTTCCAAAATGTATTTTTTAAATTTTCTTATTGTAGTACTAATTAGGGTCTATAACCCTGTAGTGTACTTGAGAATAAATAAATAAATAAATAAATAAATTTTATAAGTCAAATTCGAAATTCCGAGTTTAATTATCGGAATTGAAAATTATCCGAGCAACCTCATACTAAATATTGGGTTAATTTAAGTAATTTCCAATTTCGTATAGCAAATCCGTAACTTTGAATTTAACTTACAAAATTTCCGAAATAACTTTGACTGGACAGCAAAATTCTAAAAAATAAAATTGGCTTTGTGTTGGGGAATTTCGCACATTCGACATTATTAAGGAAATTCCGAATAACAAACCTGGAATTGAAATTAACTCAGAAAACAATCTCGAAAGTTGGTGTTTGTGTTTGTTTTACGAAAAAAAAAGAAATTCGAAAAGACCTGTTTTGGGAAATTGGAAATAACTGAAACAAATCCAAATTGAACGGATCTGGTTTAAGTAAGTGTATTTTACAAGGTTCTGAATTTTCTTTACGAAATTGGGTAATTGTTAAATCTCGACACCTTTACGGAGAAGTTCTTAAAACCAGCAGTAAATGTCGTAAAACAAACCACAATATTTAAAGCTCCGTGTGAATAGTTTTCTAATTCCGTATTTTCAATTCGGAATCTCAAGCTTATCTTAAAGAATTCCGCTAAAACTTCAGAATTTTAAAAATATCTACCCAAAACTAAATCAATACCGTACAAAATCAGATTTTTAAAATTCCCTTACGCAGGCTCTAAATTCCGTAAATTAAATTCGAATTTCCGAGCTTATTTTAAGCAATTAAGCAGTATCCCTCCACCCAATTTGGGTCATTCTGAACGTGTTTGTTTAAGTTTTCTTTATGAAATTTTATGATTTCAGGATTTTTAAATTCGAGACTTTCGTAAAACAAGCACGAACATTCCTAAAATAAATTAAAATATTTAAAGCACCGTATTAGTAGTTTTCTAACTCCTTGTTTTAAACTCAGAATCCCAAGCTTATTCCAAAGAATTCTGAAAAAAAAATGGAATTTTGAAAGTACTTAAAACGAAGCTCATTTAATCAATATCGTCCAAAATCAGCTTTTTAAAATTCCGTTACGCAGGCTCTAAAGTCAGTAACATAAAGTCGAATTTCCGAGTCTATTTTATGGGATTAAGCAGTATCCGTCCCCACTGAAGTCACTCTCAAAGGA
>MU188944.1:0-12654 GCA_016904865.1 Pissodes strobi | reverse complement strand
AAATTCCGATACTTTTACGCGTAATTTCGCAAAACAAGCACGAACTCTTAGAATAAATTAAAATATTTAAAGCTCCGTATGAGTAGTTTTCTAACTATTTGTTTTAAATTCAGAATTCTCAGTTTATTTCAAAGAATTCTGCAAAAAATTCGGAATTTTGAAAGTACTTAAGACGAAGCTTATTTAAACCAATACCGTACAAAATCAATTATTAAAAATCCATTACGCAGGCTCTAAATTCCGTAAAATAAAGTCGAGTTTCCGAGTTTATTTTAAGGAATTAAGCAGAATCCGTCCCCACTGGAGTCATTTGAAAAGGATTTGGTTAAGTGTTCTTTATGAAATTTATTAATTTCAGGATTTTTAAATTTCGATACTTTTACGGAGAATTTCGTAAAACAAGCACGCAATATCGTAAAACAAATTAAAATATTTATAGCTCCGTGTAAGTAGTTTTCTATCCCTTTAAACTTGTAATCCCAAGTTTATTTTAAAGAATTCTGCAAAAAAAAACGGAATTTTAAACTCAATACGAAGTTCATTTAAACCAATTCCGTAAGAAAACAGCGTTTTAAAATTCCGGTATGCAAACTCTAAATTCTCTAAAATAAAGCCGAATTTCCGAGTTTATTTTATAGAATGAAGCAATATACTATAGAGACCCATCAAACCCATTTGAGTAATTCGGAGTTATTACCTAATTTTGTAAAACAGTTTATTTTACAGAATTTAGACTTTTTACGGAATTCCGTAAGCAATCAGTAAACTTCTAATACTAAATTAGAAAGCGTGATTGTTTGTGAGGAATTTATTTCAATTTTGTCTCTTTTAAGGGAATTCCTTAAAACAATTTTGGAATTAAAATAGTATTCGTAATTTCAACTGGCTCTTTTTTGGAATTCTGTAACGCAATCTCGAAATTGTGTAAATTAAACGGGAAATTTGATTTATAGCTTAACGACATTTTTAAATCAAATAAAAAGTAAAAAAATCTGCAGTTCAAATTAGGAATTGGGAGGGTATTTTGCAAAAGTTCTTAAAAACGAAAAATACATAGATTTTAATCTTAAAATTTTACATTTTAATGGGAAATTTCCTTAAACAAACACCAAATTCCGTAAAATAAATTAGAAACAATTTTCTTTTCTCCAGTTTTTAAATACAGAGCTTTGATTGCGGAATTTTGAAGATTCGAATTTAATTTACGAATTTGAAGAGTATCCCTGCAATTCCATTCTAAACTTATGTGCCCTAGTTTGAGTGATATCCTAACTCCGCTAAAGCAAATCCGTAACTTTGAGTTTAATTTACAGATTTTATAACTTACTTTACGGATTTATTATAAGTGGACATTGAACCTAATTCTAAACAGCAAATAAGAAATTCTTCAAAGTAGGAATATCGCACATTCGAGTGTTTTAAAGGACTTTCGGAGAACAAACCTAGAATTAAAAGTAGCTCAGCAATACTAGTTTGCTTCGCGACATTTTTATATCTACGACTCTTTTAGGGAATTTCGTAATGCAAACTCGAATTTCCGTAAAACAAATAAACAATAAATAAATTATAATGGTTTATGAGTATCTCACAATTTTTCCCGATTATTTTGTATTACTCGCCTCTAGATTAGGCAAGTTTTTTCCATATTTTTTATTTTTAATATTGCACTGTATATTTTACAGTGTGCCTAAAAAAAATTTTATTTAAATTTTTGGAAAAATGTTATTTGTTTATTTCTAATATAACACTATCAATCGGACCAATGCATTTGTTTTTATTTATTCTGCTCATGCTCATTTAATGTACCATAGTTTGGTTGCTTCAGATTATTTTATTTTTCAGTAATAAAATAATAAGTGGCAACGTGTCGTGTCTAAACTCGAAATCAAAGTGTTTTTGGCATAGATTTTCGCCAAGTAATAGGCTTTTCTAAAAAAAAATAAAAACTTTCATTCATTAGATATTCCCTAAAGTTAATTTTTTCGACATTTTCGAAACAGAGATAAGTGGAACTATCGCCTCAGTGACCCCTTGTCGTATTTTGCAATGTATAATGGCCACATCTCACTTAATAGATCTTGTGCATAGCCAATAGGGCACGATGTATGAAAATATCTATAATTTTCCGTAGCATTCGAATATTCAATAAACATTAGGTGCCTCGTGGTAAAAATTACTCGCAAAATCCCCAAATTAGCGGAATATCCAGTCTTTTGGACGCAATGTACATTATTTAATGCAAACTTTCTAGCATAGATGTAAAATAATAGAGCGTGCGTATTAAGTATGCGGAAAAAAAATCTAAGCCGACAACGGACATCAAACTAGTGACATTTTGCGTATCTAGGATGCCCGTTTTAATAGCCTTCGAAATGCTTTTATAGCCGCAAGTAGTTCTGATGCGATCGAATTTAAAGATAAGATGTAATGACGACTATAACATTTTTGAAATGAAATTCCAACCGTAAATAGGGAAACGTAAGAAAAATAAGTAAATTTATCGCTATAATTACTAATGAAACATTAAACGATGCCAAGGTTTGCTAAAAATCTGAGATATTTTTCAACGTTTCGGCTTTGATTACCATTTTCACCTATAGTTGTGAGATCTAAATGTTTAAATCACCGATCACTAATTTCGGATGTCATGGATTCTATACCGGGTGTTGCATCAGAAATCCGTCCATAGGAAATCCCATGCAAATTTTAATACATCCTAATATTATCTCCCCTATTAATTTTAGAGCAAACTTGTATTATACTTTTTTGAAGGTCCTTGTATGGTAGACTCCCATGTAAAATATGAATAATTTTCATTTAGCGAATTAAGAGGTATTTTGAAAAATGTTTCCTAAAATTCGTGGTACAAAAATGCGATCCTGATAATTTTCTCAATTAAACCACCAGCAGATGTCAAATTATAATAACTGACAAACGATTTCATATTTTATAGTAACTATTTGTCTTTATTTGTTAAAAATGCTCTACACAACAGAAGAAAAAATAACCATGATTTAATGGTACTATTCCGGTAACAGTTTTCGGGCAATAGCCGATATGTTTGCCCGTGAATTATCCTGATAGACCTGTACCCAGCAAGTCAACAGTGCGTAGTATTGTTCAACGTTTCGAGAAAGAAGGCACTGTAATTCATAATTGCAACTGCTCGAGACCGATTGCCGGAGCCAAAGAGCAAGAAAATAACGCGGATTTGGAAATCCTTCTTCATGTCGAGGAGAATAGTGGCCTTAGCACCAGCTGTTTTGGTGGAGTTGTGGATAAGTGTCACACCACAGTGTGGCGTAAACTAAGAAAATAAAAATATTACCCCTACAAGTATCAAAAACATCAGGAATTACGAGACGAAGATGAGTTTCGAAGAGCTGAATTTTGTTATAATGTAATGCAAAGAGCCAATAATGACCGAAGTTTTTTGCGCAATATCTGTTTCACGGATGAGTGTACGTTTACGCTGAACAATGAACCTAATTCTCAAAACCTCAGGTATTGGAGCAAAACAAATCAACACCGCTTTGTTGAAACAAGGACACAATATCCTCAAAAGATTAATTTGTGTGCGGGTATTCTGGGACATCATATTATTGGACCATTTTTTTTGGAAGGAAACTTGACTGGAGAATCTTTTCTCGAATTACTACAAAATTACATTGGGCCAGCACTGGCAGAAGTTGCTCTGGAAAATGAAGAGTCCTGGTTTCAGATGGATGGTTGTCCTGCACACAATACACTAGCCGTTCGTGAATACCTACAGAACGCCTTCAATGGGCACATAATCAGACCAAATCACACCATTGGTTGGCCAGCCAGATCGCCCGATCTTTCTATGAACGACTTCTTCTTGTGGGGACACCTGACAAGTCGCATTTACAAAGAAACCCGTTACCAAGACTTGGAACAATTAAAAAATATAATTTTTGCGGTTTGTGCACAAATTTCCCCTCGACAGCTTAGCAACTCAAGAATGGAATTTTATGACCGTCTAGGGTACTGTTTAGCAGTAGATGGGGGATTATTTGAACACCTGATTCAGTAGAATAAGCAAATTGTATTTAATTATTGTTGCTATTTCTTTGTTTTTATTGTTTAGGATGATTAGAGTTTCTTTTTCTGCTATTGTGTAGAACATCTTTAATAAATAAAGATAAATAGTTACTATAAAATATGAAATCGTTTGTCAGTTATTATAATTTGACATCTGCTGGTGGTTTAATTGAGAAAATTGTCAGGATCGCATTTTTGTACCACAAATTTTAGGAAACATTTTTCAAAATAACTCTTAATTCGCTAAATGAAAATTATTCATATTTTACATGAGAGTCTACCATACAAGGACCTTCAAAAAAGTCTAATACAAGTTTGCTCTAAAATGAATAGGGGAGATAAGATTAGGAGGTATTAAAATTTGCATGGGATTTCCTATGGACGGATTTCCGATGCAACACCCGGTATAAGGTTTCCTCGTTATTTTTGTATTAAAAGTTATACGGATCAGAGATTGTTTAGTATTTTTTCTACAAGCGTGCGGGAAGTACACACTTTCCGCACGCATGACTGTCTTTTCCGCACGCTCAACAGTGCGGAAAGTATTTTCGTGCGGAAAAAAAATTGAAGTCTTGTCATTTACATTTTATTTGCATTTTTTAATGAAACGTAAACAATAACACATAACGTGATTTAAATGTACAAAATTACTTATTATTTACATTTATATTGAAAATACAATGGTGTGCATTTTGGAAACTTATTGCCGATGCAAAAAGATACCGCGTTGACTGCGAGCTAAGGTTCGCAGTCTGTTCTTTCATTATTAGTATCTCCCATTAATGAACTTGAAGGAGATTCTTCAGCATTATTAATGGTATCAGTATTTTGCATGGAGTTGCTTGCTTCTGATAATGCCAAAATTTTATTGTTTTTTGTTTTCAATCGATTGCCTTTTTATACTTGTAATATTCGCGCCTGAATCGGCAAGCATGGTCGTTGAGGATCGCCTGAAGCTGCAGGATTAGGTAGACGCAGGAACACAGCAATCTCCGAAGGTATCTTGCCAATCATATTAATACCAACACATTGCGTAGTGTATTTGCCATGAATATATTTAACAAAAAATCTTCTGTGTGGTGTGGTTGAAGGACGTAATTGAGAATATCTTTTATAATAGTCTGGGTACATACCATATCATTAGATATAACAAAAGTTCGACTTGATTAAGTTTTTGTGTTGGAAATTTTGATTACTAGTAAGTTGCCTTTATCATCAATATTATCTGTTGATAAATACGTCAATTCTTCACGACGACACGCTCCACCCAATCCAAATATAGTGACCACCACGGTAACTTTTCAGTTTAACAACCATTCAATTACAGACTTAACACAGATATTTACTGATTCTAAGGAACGTCCAGAATACAGTCTATACCATTATATGCTGCGCAAAGCATGAAAAACGTATGTAATTAAATATTTTTCTTTCCACATTTGTTGGTGCACTACAATCGCCATTACTCTTGCCGAACCACTTCAAAAAAAGCAATAGAAATATAGTCCATGCACGTCTGAATATATTAATTAGAAGAACAAGAGGCCTACACTACATTTTATTTCGGTTCTAACTCAAAGCGACTGATAGCCCCAATAAATAAAATAAAGTTTTGGGTCTTGTGACATATAGGTATCTACGATTTCGCTATTTTTTTTCTTTTCACTAGAAAGTAGAGTAGTTTAAGCCAAAAAAATCGGAGGATCCGCCACATTTGAGCCGAAGAAATGGCCCCAAAGTTCGAGTTTTGACACAAATTTTCAGCACCACTTCGCAAAAGCAATAGAAATATAGACAAGACAAACCTGAAAATCAATTATCGGGTGAAAATATTATCCAGGAGACATTTGCGTAGAACGAGAGGCTTCCGTTTTGTCCCGGTCCTAATTTAAGGCGGCCCATAGCTCCATGAAACAAAATAAAAGTTTATTTGTAAGCTAAGCATCCTCCTTCTTTACTGTCAAATGTCACAAGTCACAATACAATGGAAATAGATATTTTGAAGAAGGCACACTGTTGCCAGACGTTTGAGACTGAAAAGATATGGGATCAACTTTCGCTTAGCTGAAATCAGTTATGTAAGAAATATTTGTTTATTTAGTATAGGGCAACCTCCCCAAATATAAAATCATAAAAAAATTCTGCGGAAATGCATCATTTTAATTTTTTCGACTCTAGAATAACTGAAATCAGTTACATGAAACCATGTTTCTGCTTCACATTCTAAATATTTTTCTAAACATAATACCCCAAAAAACTTCTTGCGGAAATAAGTCATTTTCATTTTTTGAGTTAGTTTCAGTGAGTTTAAGTTAGCTTTGGTTAGTTTGGGTTAGTTTCGTCTCGTTTAAGCCACTACGCACTTGCGTGACGAAAGGCTTGCGCTTTGCGCAAGCCTTTCGTTACTTACTTCACGCAAGCCAAGGCGACACAATTTCGGTTAGCTTTGGTTAGTTTGGGTTAGCTTTGTTTAGTTTAGGTTAGTTTGGGTTAGCTTTGGTTAGTTTGGGTTAGTTTGTCTCGTTTAAGCCAGTACGCACCAAGCCTAGGCGAAACAATTTCGGTTAGCTTGGGTTAGCTTTGGTTAGTTTAGGTTATATTTGGTTAGTTTCGTCTCGTTTAAGCCACTACGCACTTGCGTGAAAAATGGGCTTGCGCAAAGCCTTTCAAGCGTAGGCGAAACAATTTCGGTTAGCTTGGGTTAGCTTTTAGTTAGTTTAGGTTAGCTTTGGTTAGCTTTTGGTAGTGCGTAGCCACTACGCACTTGCGTGAAGAAAGGCTTGAATATTTGTGTGTTTTATGTTTAGAAGAATGTGTGAAATGTGAAACAAAAAAATCCAAGAGCCGTATTATCGTGGATATTCAGCAGCTTGCATGTGTTTCCGCGAATATATTCCACTGTCAACCATTCAAAACATATTACAACATTAATAACGTGTGGCGATGATTGCTGAACGTCAGCTCTGAACCCAAATATTTTTATCATTAAAGCGTTGGCTCAGTCAACGATTAAAGTAATATTTCACTTCACGCATGACCTCCGGTCGCTCAGAGGCTCAACAAAAGGACAAGTGCTAACCCAAGCCATACCCAAAATCGGCTCAAATGCGCAACTTTTGGCAACACTGGCCAGGCCTTTGGCGTCAATTACTAAAATAACATTATTTCCACGTTCAATTTTTATTATTGTCACGTGCCACTTGGGAAAGTAGTAGAGGCACTTTGTCCGTTCTACGTTAAATAACCTCAAAACTCGAACTTTGGGGGCTTTTTTTCGGCTCAAATGTGGGGGATCCTCCGATTTTTTTGGCTTAAACTACTCTATAGGGCACTCCCTTTCTAGTGAAATAATTCGCGAAATCGTAGCTACCTATATGTCACAAGACCCTAAGTTTTAGTTGTAAATAAGTACCTTCTTGTCACTGTCAGTGTCAGTAGCCAAAACTTCAATGTTCAATTTGTCACAGGCTCACTGTTGTCAGATTTCTTTTTAAAAATTTCGCTGTAAATTTGTTACCAAAATTCATTATTGAAAATGATGCACAATGATTGTCTTTTTCTCTCTAAAATTATAATGAGTCTATCCAATAACTATGAAGTGGTTATATTTGTTTAAAAAATAAATATACATCCATCTGCAATAAAAATATTATTTTAATGAAAAATAAATACACGAAATTAATTTGAATCAATCACATAATCTATCTCGCGTAACGCCTAAAGTGTGTGAGAACTTAAGACGTGCGCTTCCGCTCCTTGCTTTCTAGAACAAATGAATTGAAGCTATCCAAAACCAACACAAGCTAACCAAAACTCACCAAAGCTAACCCAAACTAACTAAAGCTTCACGCAAGTGCGTAGTTGCTTAAACGAGACGAAACTAACCAAAGCTAACCTAAACTAGCCAAAGCTAACCCAAACTAACTAAAGCTAACCCAAACTAACGAAAGCAAACCCAAACTAACCAAAGCTAACCCAAGCTAACCGAAATTGTTTCGCCTAGGCTTGCACCCAAGTGCGTAGTGGCTTAAACGGGACGAAACTAACCCAAACTAACCAAATCTAACCTAAACTAACCAAAACTAACCGAAATTGTTTCGCCTAGGCTCGCCAAAGCTAACCTAAACTAACCAAAGCTAACCCAAACTAACTAAAGCTCACCCAAACTAACCAAAGCAGATCCAAGCTAACCGAAATTGTTTCGCCTAGGCGTAGTGCGTAGTGGTTTAAACGAGACGAAACTAACCGAAACTAACCAAAGCTAACCTAAACTAACCAAAGCTAACCCAAACTAACCAAAGCAAACCCCAACTAACCAAAGCTGACCCAAGCTAACCGAAATTGTTTCGCCTAGGCTTGCGTAAAGAAAGGCTTGCGCAGGTCGTAGGTAGGTCAGAGTAGCTTGGACTAGGTCGTAAGTAGCTCGGACTAGGTAGTAGCATTGTTTATATTTAATGGTCGTAGGTAGCTCGTATTGTAGTTCATAGTAGATCGTAAAAACCTGTTTCCATGTAACTGGAAAAATAAAATGATACATTTTCGCAGAAAAATTTTCGTGAATTTCTATTTAGAAAAAGCTTCTTTTTTTCAATATTTTCTAAAAAAATTAAAATGACTTATTTCCGCATGAAATTTATTGGGGTATTATGTTTAGAAAAATATTTAGAATGTAAAACAGAAACATGTTTTCATGTAACTGTTTTCAGTTATTCTAGAGTTAAAAAAATGAAAATGATGCATTTTCGCAGATTTTTTTTATGATTTTGTACTTGGGGAGGTTGCTCTATACCAAATAAACAAATATTTCTTACATAACTGATTTCAGCTAAGCGAAAGTTGATCCAACCACTTAACCAAAATTATAAAAATATGCAGAAAATCTTGTTTCCACCGATCTATTTCCTTTCAAATTTACTTTTTTAATGCATAGAAATATAAAAAATCGGGAATTTCTATGATATCCAATAATAATTATCTAAACTTACAACAATTAACCAAAGAAGTGAGTTATTTTTACATTAATTTGAGTTAGCTTCGGTTAGTTTCCGTTAGTCCTTTTTGGTTGCGCATACGTGAATTTGGGTTAGTGTTTCTTTACCTCGTAAGAAAAGGTGCAACCTTTGGCATCATTGCAACAATCCTTCTACGTCAAATGCCAAAAATGTCATGATTTGTACTTACATTTCAGCTCCTCAAAAGTGGAACTTTGGGGCTATTTGTAGGAAAACAAACAATTGCGCAATATTTTAATGGTCAAAAACGTCTTTTAAAAGTGTCTAAATAAAGAAGCAAAAAGTGTTTTTACAAAGTTCCAATGGTTGTTAAATTGAAAAATTACCGTGACCACTTTCATTAAAAGATAAATATGATCAGGTGCTTCATTAGTAAACTTGGAAATATCAGTTTTGCTGAATATTTTTGACTTTTTCGGCCGAAAACCAACATTCTGACGTTTTAAGTAAGCTGACAATTTTGGAAATCTTCCAATGTCAACATTTTTTCGTAATCTAATTACCATCTTCAACATAGAATATCTTGACCAAAGAGTCGATGGCTTACAAGTTTTAATTGGCTTCTGAAAAATACGTTAAAAAGACTTCTTCTTTAAACCCTCTGACATTTCTTTTTTTACACCACTGGTTGAACACATTAAAGTCCTTCTCGTATCTTTTTCGGGATTTTTCTGGCAGTAATTCTAAGCTGGCTTTTTTACTTCCGCTAGGATAGATTCGGGAATTGCGTAGTTTTCTTCATCACTTTCCATCATTTCAGAGCAAAAATGCAAATAAAATATAAATGAGTGAAGAATTCAAAAGTTGTTTTTAATATATTTTTTAATATCCTAGAAACCAATAGACATACTACTATTATTATAAAAAAATATGTCAAATGTAACGCGTCGTTCGGTAAACTGCGGTCGCGTGCGGAAAAGTATCATTTTCCGCACTAGTTAGGTAAATAATAAAAACATATATATTATTCTAGAACTGGGAAAAAATGTGCCATTATTGAGAGTTTCCTAGTAGATTATTGAAATCCACGTAAAATTTGCCTTAAATGTTATGTTTTAAAAAATTCGGTAAACCGTTTTGTATTTTGTGGTAGACTTAAAAACATCTATCGATGGTTGGAAAAAAACCAAGTCCGGAAAATTGAAAATTGAGGAAAAACGTACCTTTAATTCGTTTTGATCGTTGTGAAAAAAAGGTCAGAAAATAAAAAAAATCCGGAAAATGCGACATAATTCAAATCTTTGTTATAGATTTTCAAAAATCTGTGTCAAATTTTGTTTAAATGTGTGAAATTTCAGAACTTACGCAAATTCTTTAGTATTTTCATGAAAAAGTTAAAACATCAATTTTGGTCAATCACTAAAACACGACACGGAAAATTGAATATTCCGGAAAGATCGCATTATTTTAATTGTTTGTATAGATTTTCGAAATCTACGTAAAATTTTATTTAAATGTGCAAAGCTTCAGGACTGTCAAGATCAATTTTGGTCCGGGTATTTTTGTGCTAGAGTTAAAAATATCGATTTTGGTCATGCGCTGGAAAAATCAACATTCCGGCAATTACATATTTTTTTAAACGCTCCACTATTTGAACTTTTTGAGTGAATTTTCAAAATGTACGTAAAATTTGATTTAAATGTGATAAGTTTCAGAGTTTTCCGCGTTAAACATTTCTTTTGGTAGAGTGAAAAAAATTGATTTTTGAAAATCGTTGGAAAAACGATTCAAAATAATTGAAAATTGAGGAAAAATGTGCTATAATTTACTTTTGTGGAATATACTTTCTAAATTTGCATGAAATATTCCTTAAATGTTATAAGTTTTAAAAGTCTTCGAGATCGTTTAGGATTTTTAAAGCAGATTCAAAAAAATCGGCACTCGTAAAATAAAAGCCTGGAAATCGAAAAATCCAGAAAAAGCGTCATTATTCAAACCTTGCGTATACATTTTCAAAATCTGCGTAAATATTTGTTTTAATGTGCGAGGTTCAGAACTTTTCAAGGTTGTTTAGCATTTTTATGGATGAGGTAAAACATTAATTTTAAGCAATCGCTAAAGAAATGACAATTTCATTAGGGTATAACTAAAGTATAATTCGCATTAAACAAAAGAAGTTTCAGACATGCCCTTGATTGTTTAGTATTTTTTATGGTTGATCTAGAAACATCCATTTTCTTTGATCAATCACTAAAAAACAACGATCCGGAAAACTTCAAATCCCTATCTACAAATATGTTTCAAAATTAATTAATTATTCTTTCTAAGGCACTTTATATATTATTATTGCTACCATTTTTAATAATAACCACTCTCATTCACTAGGCGCATACTAAAACACGGCTATTTCGAATGAAATATCGTTTTACGATTATGTTTTTACACGAGAGATTACCTCGTTTGATGTCGGTAAAATAATTGTCACGACTTTTCATAATAACGAGGCGTCGTATTTTTAAAATTAATTAATTTTAATCCGACGCTGCTCGGACCGACCGCCACATCTTTCAGTTCGGTTCGCCTTCGTTATATTTAATTAATAAAAAGACTTAAAAAAAAAGCCAAAGGAAATAATGAAGGATGCGTATAGAGGCAACGGTGTTTATTTTTAACTGAAAAGGGCTTACGTTACAAAGAGATTATTAGGTGCAATAAGAGACACGCTTGTAAATAATGCTGAATTTATGATGGTCTTCTATATGTTTCAGCATAATGGCTGAAATGGCTTAAAATGTCATCATTCAACAGAAACAATGTTTTAGCGGAAACATTTAAAGCAAGAGTTACGTAGTCGAACATCAATCTATTCGAGAAGTTTAAATACAAGCATATTTTCGCGCAATTTTGAATTTTTTGAACCGCGTCTGGGAAAGTTCTGGAAGTTAACATATTTAAAGAAAATTTTACGTAATTTTCAAAAATCCATCCAGGTTTGCATAATAGCGATTTTCACTCTTCTAGACGTGTTTTTCTAACGGTAGGCCAAAATTGAAAACTCATCACAGATGTCGAAAATGTATACAGAAAGTTGGGGAAACGACACATTTTGCCCCAATGTTCAGATTCCATCTATTTCAACATCGATAATTTTGACTTTACCACAAAAATACTAACCGATCTCCGATATATTTAAAACTTATTACTAATCGAAGTTTCAATACTGGCAGATTTTTCCTCAATTTTCAATTTGTCCAAAATAGATTTTTTTCAACTCCACCGTAAAAAAATTTAAGCTTTAGCGGAAAATTCTGACACATCACTTTACGTAGATATCGAAAATCTATTCATGAAGTTTTAATATTGGAGCAATTTTTCGAAATTTTCAGGTTGCCGGACTGTTGGCTTGTTCCAAATCAATATTTTGCACATTCGACATTTTGCAATTTCGATATTTTGAAGTTTCGATATTTTGTTTTAAAAAAAATCTGCATCTTACATATTTTAATGCGATATTTTGCAGTTTCGATATTTTGTTTTTCTTTATAATTTGGCTTTATCAATCATTATTTTGCCTTCGATTATTCGAGACGTCCATTTTGTCAAAAGTTTGCTTGTGTATGTTATTTTTTTCTTTCGATAT
>MU188943.1:43667-100488 GCA_016904865.1 Pissodes strobi | reverse complement strand
GGAAGGCTAACAAATAGAATGCCAGTAGAGTTGACAGCAGAACAAAACAAGATTATAGCAGAAGGGCTTTTTCCATACAGGAAAGACGAACTACAAGTGAGAACATCGGATGCCTGCATACAGCCGTTCACTAAGGACGAAATGGAAAAGAAAATAGGAAGAATGAAGCGAGGCAAGGCGACAGGTGTCGATGGAATCCCATGGGAAGCAATCGAATATGTAGCTTGCGTAGCGTCAGAGTCGATGCTGTCTACCATAAATGGTACAGAAACAATAATTCCCCAATAGCTGGAAGATAGCTAGACTTGTGTTGCTACTAAAAGGAGGCAAACAACCACATAACCCGTTTATGTTGACGGGTTATGTGGTTGTTTGCCTAATACACTAGTGAACTCACGTTGGGATCCAACGCTATCAGGGTAGGGGAATGTGTGAACTACTAAAAATATTTAAACTACTAATTATGTAATAACCACATTAGGCCTTAAATTTTCTTATGGAGATTTACACGTAAATATTGTAGAAATTGTCATCTGAATGCAGCTGGAAAGACTCCTATTAGAGTTGCTTTTGAAAAGAAAAACATAATATATGGTTAACTTGGGTATATCCTTCTCTACACACGTCAATTGACCACATTATTATGGCCCAAATTCTGATTTTGCTCAAATGTAGAATTTTGTTTAGGCAATATTAACATTGATTTACTGAACAACTCTGAACAAAATATTATAAATTACCGTCCATGCTTCGCGCTCAACAGCTTTCAACCCTGCTTAAATTCAATCACTAGGCAAACATCAAGAACATGCCTAGATCATATGTTCATAAAAACACCTTAGAGAGGATCATGCTAAGAAGCACTTGTGTTTTTGGATTTGCCAAGGGCATTTGACACACTGATCTTTTGAGTCCTCTTGAGCATAGTGTGGCGAGAGGCACTGCGTTGTTTGGAAAGGATCTTTTATATAGGCAATAGCAGGATAAAATTAAAGAAACGCTAAGTGATTTTTCCAAAAGAGATAGGTATTGGGTTACATTTCGTTTATTTTATTTATATAGGAATGAACTTAACTAAAACGGTAAAATAATTTCCTATGCAGGTGATACTGGAATCATATTTGATGGTTTAACCTGGACTGAAATAAAAGAAGTTGCAATGAATGACATTTGATTGGTTAAAAAATGGCTCGACAAACGCCATTAAATGCTCAAACAAATAATAATCCCGCGATTTTTAAGACTAAAGCTTTTTAAACGTAGGGCTTGACAAACGTTGGAGTCCAACGCCATTAGCGAGGGGGAATGTGTGAACTACTAAAAACATTTAAACTACTAATTAAGTACTGAACTGACACTCGGACCTGGCATGCGTAAAAACCACATAAGGCCTTAAATTTTCTTATGGAGATTTACATGTAAATATTGTAGAAATTGCCATGTAAGGCCGCTAACTGGAAATCATAGAACTTTAGATATTTTATAGGCGGTTTCTGAAGCACCTAAAGTTGCAGTAAGTGGAATATCTCAAGCCATAAACATTGAATAAAGATCAGTGCGAAGAATTTTGAAAAGAAATAAATTTTATCCATATAAACCTAAGCTCGTTCAGGTGCTTAAAGAACGAGACTTTGATTTTTGTGCCTGAACTGCCAAACTGTAGGTGGTGGGCAACCAAAAATCCTAACTCTGTTATTGAAAGTAAATACCAATATAATTACAAAGTAAATGTGTGGTGCAATATTCTTTTTACTAAAATAATAAGACCATTTTTCTTTAGGGAAAATCTAAATTCTGAAATATATTTATATGTTTTACAAAGACAATTGACAGAACTTTTAGATGATATGCCTTTGACCTTCATTTCCAACAAGATAAGGCAAAGTATCCATTCAACTGTTGAGGTCAGAACATGGATGGAACAAGAAGTTGTTAGCCAGTGGATAGGACGGCATGCCAAAAACCCTTGGCTTGCTAGGCTAGGCTAGGCTAGTATGGCAATACTAGATATGATATTTCCCATAGGCTATGGATATGCCAAGTGTAAAAGCGAATTTGGTAAATAGTCAATTTCCTATTTGGGACAAAAGTTCTATAAATTATTACCAAATAATGAAAGCAACTGGTTTGCGGGCATTTCGTAAGATTACTAAACAATATACAGTCGAAAAATACGGTACACATTAGTAACTCGAATTGTCGCAGCTGCAACAAAAACATGATTCAGCTGCCTCGTAAAACTGTCGTTAAACAGGACCGCCTTCTCTAAGCCTATATATCCTCTACACATATTTTAGAGCTAAGCTTATAAACCGGGAGTATTTAACGCTGTCTTGGGGGATGTGCGATGCTTGAGGCATCGAGCCTGAAGTCATGACTTTTATGTTTCGTGTACAGCTTTAGTGCAATTTTGATTTCTTTTTTAATTGAAGCTATGAATGGTTTATGCATTATTTCAATTCTGACACATGTTCATATATTTTTCCATTTATGTCTCTTAATAATTAATTTTTGTGTTTTATAGTTTTTAAATATCTATTACGATGTATAAAGTTTTAATAAAATAGCTCTGGCTATTCAGAAATAAAAATATTTTTTTTTATATAAAATTTAACACTATTTAAAGTTTGTAAACATACTTAATTAACACCCTCTATATAAGATATAGCAATTATCCTTAAAGTTAGGTGTGGGTGTAACGAAGCGAACTATCCATTTTGTTTATATTTCCCACCCATACAACCCTTAATTTTAATCCCTCGCTGATTACAAACAAGTCCCTTTGGAACAGCTCTTAACTCATCCTGTCGTAGCTTTTACGGCAAATTAAGGCGACAAATTAGGGAGAATATCTCATGATGGAATTTTATTTGATCTGGAATAAATGCGAAAAAGTGTAAGCAGCGTGAAACGTCTAGGCTCAAGGGAACAGATTTGCTCCATTTTTTATCCTGTGTTTGGCGACAGGAAGGAATAGTCTCATTAAATTAATAAGGAAAAATAAATTTTAAAGGAGGAAGAGATCCTTGTAAGTAACAATTTTTTTGCTTTTGAGATATATTTTTTAGGTATTTTGAACATTTAGCACTGAGATTTTATGCTTTAAAATAAAATTAATTATTTTGGAATGTATTTTAATCTGCCCTATGAAGAAAGTGTAACAGTCTGATTTGGCCAGTGTAAAAGATTTTAAAGTTCATTTTATATGCTGCATTTAGCATCAAAAGATGTTATATTTTGCGGTAAGAATTATTGAGTATTGACCTTTTCGGTTAATTAATTTTAAATTTATTGATTCGATTTGTTGTCAATAAGCTTAAGGTTGCCGCATTTATTAATGTAAATTAATTTTATTCCACAGATTAATGATATATTTGTACTAGCTTTTATAACACTGTTGAGGCCTTGCGGTATGTTGCCCTCAGGCACCTTGTGGCTCTATTTATTTTAGTGGATAAGCGAGCCACAGATCGCTTAGGTTTGAAAAACCACTAAAATAGGATATTATGTTATTGGAATGTCTTTACTTAATTTATATTACATTAATCCTGTTTGCTGGCTGTTCTGTATTTTTAAGAATTGGGTTAATGAAGCCTACTGTTAAGCCTCATTAGATCCGCCAAATTCATATTTTATTTTCGGTTTGAATATTTCATAACTTTTTAAGGCTACTGATTTGCTTTATTTCAATTTCCGACTGATAACTTTTTGGGACTCCCTGATTTGCTTTGAGATATTTATATTTATCTTTTCTCATCATACCGAGTGGTTCGATAGAGACATCGACCAGAGAGGAATGGATCTGATTGGGATGCTTAATGAACTGGATTGGTACGTACATAATAGACCTAGCGAATTTCATACATTCTGTGGAGCTAGAGGCTCGAGTAACATCGACGTTACGGTGGGCGATCGTGGTACTGTGCAGCACGTGACAGATTGGCAAGTTTTAGAAGACACGTTAAGCGATCACAGGATGATCGCTTTTTGCTATAAAACCAGACATGAAGAACAGAGTCATAGGTGTAGACAAGTCAGAACGGAAATCAATTCTGAGAGAGCAATAGACATGGCCATCTTGGCAATGGTCAGACTGGAACAGCTGCTGTGGCAGCCTGCGATTGAACATATGGACGAACGAGTCAATGGTCTAACTGAAGAACTGAAACTCATTACGGAAATGACGGTGCCTAAAAGAAGAGTCTATGTCAGGAGCGACACCAGAGATAGAGAGAAAAGGAGGACTCAAAGAGCTAGAAGAACGTATCAAAGGGAACTAGCCGGACCCGACAGAGATCGACTTCGAGACACGTACTTGGAAAGGGCTGGGCATAAAGCTAAGAATAAGTCATGGGATGATTTCGTTACCAATAATATAAGCGACGATCCATGGGGCCTATGTTATAGGCTGGCGGCTGGCAAGAGTAAAAACGTGATGGATGTTATACAGACCAAGGAGAGAAATGCCCAGTTTACAACGGGTTTCGATGATACTGCAGAACTCATAGTTAACGAGTTTATCAAGGATGACAATTTGGCTGAGGATGACGTGGAGCACGCTTTATTGAGAATGGTGGCCAGGGACTATGCAGTACCAGTCACGGAGATTAGAAGGCTTACCACCGAGGAAGTTGAGCATTATTTGCTAAGGGTCAATATAAGGAAGGCGTCAGGACCGGATGGAGTGCTGGGCGTCGTTCTCGGGACGGTTGCTGTGGTCATTTCCGATTACGTTACCAGATATTTTAACGATTGCTTGATGCTAGCTTATTTTCCGAGAGCTTGGAAGTTGGGCTCATTGATCACTATTCTTAAACCTGGAGGTTCGGGCAAACTAAGACCTATCACGCTTTTGCCGATCCTGGGCAAAACTCTAGAACATTTCATGAGGAAACAATATTTTATATTTAAAGATGAAAATGAATTTCACCATAGGGCTCAATACGGTTTCGTTAATAGAAGAGGTACCGAGAATGCAGTTGCGGAGTTACTGGGAAATATAGATAACGAATATAAATATAAGGCATGCATCTTTTTAGATATAGAGGGAGCATTTAATAACGTTTGGTGAGAGAGAGAGAGAATTACATAAGTACTTGTTCGATTTAATGGTGAGTTATCTCAGCGATAGGCAAATAACATATTGAGCCGGCCCAGACATGCTCAGGAGGGACTTGGAGAGAGGATGTCCACAGGATTCCAAATTGGTCCCTGATCTGTAGAATTTTGTGGTTGATCAATTATTGGACAGTTTCGATGACATCGAGGAGAGCAAGATGACGGCGTTTGCAGATGATCTTGCAGCAGACCAGCGTTGGAAATTCAAATGAACACAGCATTGCAGAAGGTGAAGGAATGGGCGATTACTAACAAGCTGAGTATATCACATGGGAAGTCGAAATACATGGTGTTTGGCAAGAAGCTTACGAGGAATCCTTTCGTGAGGATCGAATTAGTCAGAATATCTAGGGCAGACCAGTTCAAGTACTTGGGAGTTATTCTTGATGAGAAGCTCACTTTTCAAGCCCATATTAAATATATTTGTGGGAAATCTAGGACTATTTTCCAGTGACTCAGAAGGCCATTGGCCAGAGTCTTTCAGCCGCCCCCGAGGCTCTGGGGACCATTTTTGATAGAGCAATTATGCCGCTCTTTTACTATAATGCAGAGATCTTCGAGAACAAGCTTCGACATATAAGAATAAGGAATGTATTAAATTCAATCAGAGGATTGGTCGCCAGGACTATCATTGGAGCCTATAGGACAGTGTCCGCACAGGCTGCGGCTGTGCTAGCTTATATTCCACCGCTGGAACAGATGATGTACGAACGAATAGATCACATTAAGTACAAGAGGGGCTTAGTGATTAGCAGAGATGATGTTCAGATTCAGATGCCTAGACTTGGTAAGAAATTATTTAAAGAAGCCGTTAGAGAAAGAACAATAAGAAACTGGCAGAGAGAATGGGATGAGGCTTCCACTGGCAGATGTACTCATAGAATTTTACCTAGCATTTAGGGAAGGGGAATTATGGATTTAAAATTTAATCGCAAGATTACACAGTTACTAACAGGGCATGGTCAATTTGCAGGTTACTACTGCAAGATCGGCAAACTTGGCGCTGCAGCATGTCTCGAATGTCAAGACGAAGAGGATAATCCTGAACACAGGCTCTATAGTTGCGTCGACTACATGGACCAGATTGAACAAGTAAGGGCGCTCCTGGGGGATGCATGGACCCGAGGAACTAGTAAGAAGGCTAACTCAAGAAGACCATTTGGATCTACTGGGCGGATTCGTGCAGGACAGATTGTTGGGTGCTTCTCTCTAGCTGTTTTATCAAGGATTTAAAGTTTTATTTACGCTATCATGTTAAGTGTATTATGTACATATCTTTGTAAATTTTGTACATTTTTGTATCTAGCACGTTAGGACCCGTGCGCAAGGCTCATAGAGTAAGCATATGTATCCCTGTAGGAAACTTCTTTCTGTGGAATAAATTGGAGGGTTTTCGGTACCTCGCGGGCTACGGCCTGATCCAAGAAGGGTATTGTCCTATCCATCTATCCACTTTGGGTAGGTGGCCCTTGCTACAACGGAACCTGGTGTGGTTCGCTATGAATTTTATATTTTTATAATTTAAAGAAGAAGAATTTAAAATAATTTGGCCCCTTATGGGCAATATCGGAACCTGGTTTTAAAGAACCAATTAAACGCTATCAAACATTTGTTCAAAAAGAAGAGCTTGTAAAGAAGGAGAATTTAAAAATTTGGCCCCTTCAGGACAGGAACTAGAACTTAGAATCAGACTTAGGTAACTATTAAATTTTAGATTGTCATTTTTCGCTATCATATTTTCAGGCCACCTCAGGGCACTTTGGCCCCTTCAGGGCAAGGGTACTGGCCAGCCCCTTCTGGACTCGCTGGTGGGTTAGTTTGGGTTCTTCTTCTTCTTCTTACCTCCACTACTGAGGTTAACGAACCGGATCTAATGGAATATCGTTGACTAGGTTCTAATGTAATAATTACTATAGATATATATTTGATAGCTATTTTTCTTGTCGATTAATAATTGGTTTTAATATTTAAATATAAATTTAGTCTTGTTGGCCAAGCTTTAAGATAACTTAAGTTTATTCATTCATTTATTTTTCTGGTCAATTGACAATCGTTTTTTTTAGTATTCATTTATAAATTTAGTCTTGTCGGCCAAGCTTTAAGTTAGATTGATTTATTTTATTCATTTGTTTATCTGGTCGATTGATATAATTAATGTGGCCTTTTATTAATTGATATTATTATCGCTACATCTATAATTGCTGCAGCTGCTAGCGCACGCATACGTATAAGCAATAAGGTTATGTAGACCAAAGTGATCACTTCGGATTGTAGTGTTTAGAGCGTTTACGTGTAAGGCATACAGTAGCGAGTTAACAACAGAATTGGTCTCAGTTCAATCATCATATTGTACCATTATTATTGATTACTTAATAGTCTTTGACATTTCTTCAACAATTTTCATAAACTTTTTCTAAAATAATCTCCTAAATCAAATTCTTGTCTCCTTTAAACTGCAAAATCTCACTGTAAGATTGTTGCTGTTGAAAAAAAAACCTAGAAGCCAATAAATTGATCCGTAAATTTAGATTGTGTTTTCTTGTTAAGTTAAGATTGAGTTTCTTTTTTTGATAAACGTGCCTAACAACCCCTTACAACATCAACGGAGCTTTTCCAGTTTAGTTGGTAAGACCTGGTGGCGCTCTTGAACTCCACTCCCGGAGCCGGGTATTGCAAACACGACACTCCGGTTTGTTTTTAATTAAAATCTTTACTTGCTTACCCTTTAGCTTTAATAAGAAAAACGTTTTGCAAAAGTGTTCAATCACTGACGGCAAAAGGCCAAATTTTAATTTCTAACCAACACGCTCTTATTACTAGTAAAATCAAATAACGTAAATTTTTCTTTTGAGATTCTTAAAGTTTAATAGAGTTGCGATTTTACAAAATATTTTCAGGGTCAAACGCTTAAACTTACCCGAATGAAGAAAAACTTATAGGAAAAGCACCAACCTGAAACAAAAAAAGGTTTATTAAGAACGTATATATCAAATGATTATTCAATTTAAGGCAATTTGAGAGATACATATATCGATCGACATAATCGAAGATACCTTAAACGATGTGGTTAATTTTTGAAGCGCCATCCATCATAAGAGAAGCTAGTACAGAATTATCAGCGGTCACAGCAGCTTTCTATTTAAATAGCGGTTTGTTAATGAATACATCTCAAGTTATTTTACAAGCCACTGATACGGACAAATTACGCTCAACAAGTGCATTTCATATAATTTATGAGAGAGTTTTGTCAGTCAGTTTTGTGTTTTGCTTCAATGGCTTTTTCATTCAACAAAAGAGGCAATTTTGTAATTGACAGTAGATAAGCAATGTTAGGTCGGTATAAAATTTTCCGATCTATACAAGTAAATCTCCATAAGCAAAGACTTGAATTCTATACTGCATTTCACAGCAGGATCTCGGGACCGCTATCATCCAAGAGGATGCCGTCTATATACATTTTTATAGGCCTATATACAGTTTTAAATACCTTTAGTCAAGTCTAGTACAACTTTACCCGTATCGCACATGTGCGCTTAATTAAGTCTCAACTTATTCTTCGAAAGATCACCTCTTACTATTATCTTTTTAAGTTGCGTGTTAAAGACCGTAACTTAAACGGGAGTATGTTTATGGCACTATTTAAGAGACATTGGCCCTTTGGCATTTTCATTACTAATGAATGAATTAATTAGTTCAACCGCAGTGCCACCTTTTGTTCATATAATGCACGCACCTTAAGGAATTGTAAACGGAACGTACTGGATTTCAATTAATTAATTGTTTGCTTTATTACTTCTCACTTAATTACGTAATTTATTTTGCATATCGTAATTAGCGAAACTTACTGCCTTTCATATAATTAGTTGCTTATTTCGTTACATGTTTTAACAGGTCATTTTTCTTTGTCATAATAGGTAACTTACATTATGTCTCAAAGCAAAGTGAAACTAACTAACTAGTTTTCACTTTGTTGCCTTCATTAAATATATTAACGGAAGTAAAACTATTTTTTACATTGTGCTTAGCAGCGGAGTCAAACTGATGTAATAGTTTCACTTTAAATATAGTTGCTTTTTTCGAGTATTAGGTAATTAATATATATTTTTCCTTTGACTTGCGTAGTATAGCAGGAGGGGATTAATAGATCTCATCCTCCTTCAAATAATGGGTAAAATATATTAACTCAGTTCTACTTTCCGGTATATTGAGCTAAGGCATAATTACCACTGGTTCTGACCTACGTTAAATTATCTAACATTATTCTTCCTTCTAGTCGAAAGTGAATACTAACCGTAAAATAATATAGGAGTCGAAAGATGCTATTCGCAAGAATCCTGATGGACTTGTCAGTGCCCACATTTCACTCAAGGACACCTTATAGTTCACCAATTATTGACTTTTTAAAATTTTAATTTGGATACTTGGTGCACTTGCTTCTAAGCTTGATACCTTTTCCTTGTTGAGGTACTTTATTGCGTTGTTCCATTCATGAGATGAACTCTTTTGCAGTACGCGCCTTTATAGACTTTATTAAAACCTCCGAACAATTCCTTCCTGAATGTTTTGGGTTGATGGAGAGTGCCTAGATATATCTATGCTCTCGTCATATTTGGAATCAAGACATAAAGCATTGGCAAAACCTTGATAATTAGAAGCAATTTAATGGCAATTCAATATTTATTATTTGTCAGACTATGTATCAGCAACTAAATTATTTTAAATATCTAACAGTTTAGCCAGAATTTAACTGTAGACGTAATTGAGACGATATTTTTTTAATACATACGTAACAATTCTATGTGAACGCCCAAAAGTAGCAATTTCTTCGAATCATATTCCACATAAAATAATCATTAGAAAGTAGTTTTCGTACATCTATCATATTTATTAAATATATCAAATTGATGTGGGCAGTGAGTTTTCAAATTACTTCACTTATTGAGTGGCGCTGTTTTGAAACTTTATGACCCTGTGTAAAGAATGTTGAGTGTAGAAAAACCAGATGAAGATTAACTTATTCAATATTAATTTAGATATTCCGTGCTCGTGCTTCCATGCTTCATACTTTTCCTTTTTAAAGTTATAGCTGTAGTTGATAATTTTATTTGGTCTATTACAGTATTTATGGAAATTTTTCGTCGGCTAATCTTATCTCAGAGTTTCCATCAATTTCTTCAAGCAATATACGTTTTGGAATAATGAAAAAGATCTTATGGTGTTGGCGTATTTTGAATCAAAATATGAAGGCCTTGTTGATCAGAATTTCTACATGGTAACATATTCTTATGGTAACATTAGCAAAGACTTATTTCAAATCAATATAAGGTATTATGTGACTGTGTCTTCTCTATTATTCTCGGAGCAAAGTAGGGACAGTGCATGACAGCCCATTCGAAAACCATTCTATCTATTTTTTTCGTTCAGTCACTTAGGCTGCTCTGGAATTCGAGTGCTCTGCTTTCTGCTTATACGTGTCTTTTTTTCGAGGTAGATACCAAAAATGTTTTCAAAAATAATTTACTGTCATTGGGAGGCCGCAATTTAAACGCAATTAATTGTTTATAATTTGTTAAACTATGTATCAACTACATTTTTTTAAATACCAAACAGTTTAGCTAAAATTCAACTTTCGACGTAGTTGTATCAATTTTAAAACGTGTGTAACTATTGTTTGTGAAGTTACAAAATAGGCACTTTCCTTTACTCGTATTTCATATAGAATAAAGATTAAAAGTAACTTTCGTTGAACATACATATCAAACCGATGCAGGCAGTGAATTTTCAAATTTCTATATTATTTTGGTTAAGCAATTCCGGTCTAGAAGAACAGATGAAAATTTCTAAAATATAAATTTATATCCTGTGTGCTCTTGTTTCTACACTTAATAGCTTACTTTTGTTAAAATTGGAGATATTCGATTGAAGATATTTTATTCATTAGGTAGAAGCTTTTCCAGAATTATTTATATAAAAATTGTGCTCCTCTTTTATCCTAATTCAAGCTTCCGATTAATTTCTTCAACAAATATATGTTTTGGGTCGATGGAACGGGTCTAGCTTTTTCCATGGTTTCCGCATAGTTTGATTCAAAACATGAAAACATTGGTAAAACCTTGTTGATTTGAAGCTCTTGCGTGGAAAGACTTATTTCAAGTCAAATACATTATATTATTGTCTATATGTCTTCTCTACTATTCTCGTAGCAAAGTCCCTTCACAGTGCATGACTCCGTTCAAGTGCTATACATCTTACTTATACATTACATCTTATTTCCAAGGTAGATGCTAAATGTTTTAAAATATATTTAACTGACTCATCTGCGTAATAATGAAGATGTTGTTAGCAAATCGCAATTTAAACGCAATTAAATTTTTGATATTTACATTATTTTAAATATCTAAGAATTTAGTCAGAACTCAGCTTTAGACGTAATTATAAAGATAAAAGCATTTTTAATACACATGCAACTATTCTACGTTATAGCTCAAAATTAACATTTTTCTCAAACGTACATATCAAACTGATTGAATTAATGCCAAGTAAATTTTCAAATTTCGTCACCTTCTGAATCCCACTGTTTCGAAGTTTTGTGACCATTTTTGATATAGAAAAGCTGGATGAAATCTAGATTATTAAATATAAATTTAGCTTTTGCACTACGCTTAATACCTTTTATATGTTATAATTAGAGATGTTCGACCCATCATGCGGTTTCATTCATCAAGTGGAATCTTTTTCAGTAATATTGAAAATTTTTCGCTGCTTTTATTGCCTTTATTCTGGCTTTCGACCAATTTCTTCAACCAATGTACGTTTTGGGTCGATGGGTCCACGGTTTCCGCATAGTTTAATTCAAAACATTAAAGCATTGGTAAAAACTTGATGATAAGATGCTCTTGAGTAAAATTGATCCTAATTTATGCGTGAAAAGACAGTAGGTCAAGTCAAATACAAGATATGTGACCCGTCTTCTCTATTATTCTTGTAAAAAAACTCCTTTGACAATGCATGACTTAGTTCAAGTGCTACGCTTCTTGCTTATACATGCTTAGTTTTCAAGGTAGATGCCAAGTGTTTTAAAATATATTTTACTGATTCATCTTCATTATCTCTAAATGAAGATGTTATTATGAAGCCCCAATCTCAAAGCAATTAAATTTTTAATATGTTTAGTCAAAATTTAGCTTACGACATAATTATAAGGACAAAATAATTTTTAATATGTACAGTGACGGAAATAAAATTTCGTACACTTATTTTTTCCCAATGTGACGTTGGCTTTTGTATACCTAGATCACCTAGAAATAGACTTCACTCTTTGACAAATTGTTATCGGTGTCATCAGATTTGAAAATTATATTATTTCATTTTAACAAAATTTGTGAGCATGGACCAACTCGAGAAGGTGAGATTAATTGCTTTATTCGAAGAAGGTGTTTCTCTACGAAGAATATCTGAGCAAGTTGGGAAACCTAGAAGCACTATACAAACCTCACAACTAAATGAATCACTGGCATGGATAGAACGGCTGGAAGTGGCAGAAAAAAAATTTCAAACGAAAATCAAGATAATGATCTAATAGATTATTTGCGAAACAATCCATTTTAGACAGCAGTAGAAGCACATAACCAAACTAATTTTCGTGGGATAGTAAGAACGGCAAGAAATCGTATACAGAAAAATTCGGAACTGAGAAGCAGGGTAGCTGCTAAAACGCCGATATGACCGATATGAATAAAGAGCAATGAATAGGGTTTGCGATGGAATACTTACCACAAGGTATGGAGTTTCGGACTAAGGTAGTATTTACCGATGAGAAAAATTTTTGCCAGCGGGCAGAATAGAGTGGATTGGCCGCCAAATACACGGTAAGAAGGAAGATATACCCATCATGTTAAAACAAGTGGAAGATTTTCTGTTAATATATCGAGAGCTAGGAATATGTCACCATATTCGAGAAAGATTAACACTCAAGCTTATATACACATTCTTCAAAATGTTATGTTGCCATCAGTAAACAATATATTTCAACAGGAAAATTTTATATACCAGCATGATACAGCAAGGAGAGTTTTGGACTGGATACGGGAAAATAACGTTTCATTGTTGCCTTGAATCCAATCCAATTGAAAACGTTTGGGGATATATCGTGAAAGAAATCAACAAATCAATGATTTCCATCCAGAAAACAGTCATGATTTGTGGAGTAAATGTGATGAAATAATAAGATAATTACAATGATCATTACGCCCAAATGCTAGTGGCATCAATGCTTAGACGTTTAAACCTATCGGTGGAAAAAATGGATTAGTTTTAAAATATTAAATCGTTTTTCTTATTATTTGCATAATCTGTTTTATAATTAATTTTGAAGTCGTATGTTATTGTATATCATAATCCTATTTTTTCTTTGAAAATTGTCTTCTACCACTTCCAGTTATTCTATCCAATGATCCTTTATTTTCATTTAGTTTTGAGGTCTTGTATAGTGCTTTTTAGTTTTCCAGCTCCCTCCCTCAACTACCATTTGTATAGAATACTTTCTTCGAATAAATAATTTTATATTATAATTTTTTTCTGTTATTACTGAAGTAAGAAACGCAAGGTATAAAGGTGAGATAAAGGTAAAAAACCAGTTTACCAAAATATTCAAAAATTACACAAAATGTTAACCTGT
Source organism: Pissodes strobi (assembly GCA_016904865.1). Taxonomy (NCBI): domain Eukaryota; kingdom Metazoa; phylum Arthropoda; class Insecta; order Coleoptera; family Curculionidae; genus Pissodes; species Pissodes strobi. The sequence continues at coordinate 86,693 of MU188943.1, read as the reverse complement.
GTACGAGATTTAATTTCCGTCACTGTACGTAACTATTCTATGTGAAAGCTGAAAATTAGCACTTTTTTCAACTTGCATTCCATAGAAAATAATTATTAGAAACTAGTTTTTGGTAAACCTATATCATATTTCTTGAACAACAATATCAAACTGATGTAGGCAGTGACTTTCCAAATTTCTTCATTTCCTGCGTCGCAATGTTTCAAAATTTTGTGACCTTATGTTCGCCATTTTTGGTAAAGAAAAACAGATTGAAAATTACTTTATAAAATATAAATTCAGATACTCGGAGCTATTGCTTCTTGTTGAAATTGGAGATGTTTGGTTGCTTATGTCGTTTTATTCATTAGGTAGAGTCTTTTACAGTAATATTGGATCTTTTTTGCCTCTTTATTATTTTTATTCAGAAAAGCAACAGCAACGCGCTAGGTCTGTCAACGACTTTTTGATAAAACATAAGGCTTAAAACCCTCCATCATCTGGTGGTCCTATAACACTGTTGTAAAGCCTATTATAACTTACGTATGCTTAGTGTGGTGGGAAAAAGCAAAGGAAATAATAACCCAGCGAAAGCAAACAACAGTACAAAAGCTCGCCTGTATGGATATAAGAGGGGCTATGAAAACGTGCCCCGCAGCAGCTCTGGAGACTCTACTTGATTTCCTTCCGCTGCACATATGCATAGAAAAGGAGGCCTAGACCAGTGCACATAGAATCACTTAATCAAAGAAATCATCCATATTTCACTAAGATACTGACTTTGTTAAAGTAGAAAAATACAAAAACAAATCTCCAAATCTACAGTATCTTTGTGTGTGTGTTATAGAGTCACTCAGACACAAAAAATGAAGTCAGGAAACCTGACTGGTCACCTTAAAATTCTGAAGGACATCCAGACAGAGGTGATGGCCAAACCAACCGATGGAAACCAAAATCCATTTTGTTCGCTCCTTTGAAGTTGTAATTGAAGACCGCAATACTACAGGAAACAGATAGGGGCTCACTTCCCTGATACACAGATGGACCAAAGATGAAAGAAGGAGAGGGATCCAGAATTTACGGACCTAGGTGTCGAATCTCTGCACCTTTAGGAAGCAGTACCACTATCTTTCAAGCAGCACTAAATACTATCAATACATCCATCTCAGAATATGCCAAAAAAAACCTAAGAGGTGCAAAGATCTATATCCTATCATGTAGTCAAGCAGCCTTAAAAGCGCTAACATTTGGCAGAATCAACTCCCGGCTAGTGTGGGATTGTCCGATGGCAGCAGGTCAACTGGCAGACAGAAACAGATTCACTGAAGTCAGGAAAGCTGACTGGTTATCTTAAAATTCTGAAGGGCATCCAGATAGAGGCGATGACTAAACCAACCGATGCAATGGAAACAAAACTCCATTTGGATCGCTCCTTTGGATTGATAATTGTAGACCGCAATACTAATATGAAAGAAAAAAACAAATAGACACGGAAAAAGTTAAGCTTTTACCATGAACCCAGAACGTACATTAGCTGAAGAAATTAATCGAAATTCTGAATAAATAATAAAGATGCGAAAAAGATCCAATGATACTGTAAAAGACTCTACCTAATGAATGAAACAACATGATCAACCGAACATCTCTAATTTTGTGGATACCGGGGCACGAAAGTGTGGAAGGCAACGAACCCGTTGACCAGCTCTCACGAAATGGTGCACAGACTGCCTTTTAAGGGCCTGAACCATTCTGTGGCATCAATAAAGGGCAAGTAATGAGTGAACTCAGAAATCGGAAAAAACGGAGACACATTGGACCAATGCACCTGGGCAGAGCAGGCCAAAACACTCATCTCTCACTCGCCTAACTCTCCAAAAAAGCTTCTCAAGCTACAAAAAATTATATAAAACTGGTCGTAGACCTTCTCACAGGTCATGGCCCCTGGAGGTACCACCTCAGGGAAATGGGGAAAACCACTGACGAACAATGCAGATTCTGCTAAACTATGACTGAAACGTCAGAGCACCTACTCTGCGAATATCAGGCGCTGATTCGCCAAAGGTTGAGGCATCTCGAAAATGACCTTGTGGCACCTGGAGATACAAAAGCTCAACCCTCTAATTATTCTGAGGTTCTCGAAAGAGATAGGACTTTTCGTGTAACATAGAATGGTATACACAATAGATCAATTATAGTCGACGTTTTGAAGGGCAAATCTTGCCGAGCGACCCCTCCACCATATCATACCATACCATACCATGTATCATCAATTACGTTATTTTAAATACCTATGTACGTGGCTATTTTACGTGAAGGTCGAAAAGTAGCACTTTCATCGAGTCGTATTCCATATAAAATAATCCTTAAAAAGTAGTTTTTGGAAATCTATCATATTTATTGAACATACATGTCAAACTGATACAGGCAGCGAATTTTAAAATTGTTTACTTTTTGAGTAGCATTGTTTTCAAAATTTTGTGACATTGTGTTAAGCAATTTAGCTGTAGAAAAATCAGATGAAAATTACACTGTCATTGTCACGGTTGATAAATTATTTTTAACTTTGATTTAAAAATCTTTAAATAATTGAAACATATTTTCGCCTAAATTACTCCCAATCAACAGTTTTCAACGCCTTAAGCAACAACGAATTTTTATATGGTCCTACTGCAGTTGTGATTCTTTTATGGTAAATTTGTAATGTTGCTAATTGTTTGCGAAGTTTTATAGTAGATATGTAAATAGAAGGCCGAAGAGCTTTAGGTTTTATAAGTTGGATAGAAAAGCGTTTCCATCACCACCATATAATTATAGTAGCGGTTACTTAAGCTTTAAAATTAGTATTTACAATAGTTGCAGATTTATCAAATTTGTGAATATAGAAGCTGCTCTCCGTTTTCTTTGTCTAATAGTAAAATGTCACCAATTCAAAAGATTCGGAAATTTATGATACTGGCATAATTCGATTTGAAAAATTGAATCATGTAAAACAGCTAAATACAAAGCAATTTTAGATAGCCCAAAGGCAGTTGCGACGTCCATTAAAAACTTGCAAACAAAAATTAATTGCGAAATACATTTTCAATTAATTGGTGGTCTTAAATTACTGTGAAAGCACGTCGGTGGAAGCGGAAAGGAGCGCCGTCGGGCTTGTTTGTCATCGACACAACCCTCAAATCCCCAGAGAGGCAAACTCACCACCGCAGCTTTAAAAGCCCCGGGTATGTAACTTTACTTTTAAGTTCTAGGTATAAGGGATGTATTGGTTTGAACGTCAAATGTTTCGTAATTGGTTAATAACTTTGCAACATGTAAACCCCACTTACACCATAATAATTATCATGTTTAGTAAGATGTAGTTCATTTCATATAGTATAGTTTAACCGTTTGAATGATTATATGTCTACTGGAATAATGCAATTTATAAATATTATATTTGTATCTGAATGTTACTAGATGTGTCATTTTAGTGGTAATATCAGCCCCGAAATTTACCAACAAAGTGGCAGAAGGTTTGAGGGAGCAGTGACCAGTAGACCCATCGCTATATAGTAATTTCAAAAAGGCTGCAATCTTTTCGGACATTTTACCTGAAAAGAGGGAAATCGAAGAAGCTTTAGCAAGGTACGACACCTTTTCAATCAGACAAAATCAGCAGTAAGTAATAGTAAAAAATCTGTACCTAGGACCTTGGCCACAAATAGATGATAATGTGAAACTTGATGTTTTGCTGTCTTTCCCAGAAAATCCAGATATTCCAACTGGTGAAGTTGGATTAGATTAAAATATCACTCAATTGTTGGAAAAATGTTGTATGGAGAAAATTGATCCGCTGTAACGCAAACCCATGTTTCTATGCAAATATTTTATTTTAGATGAAACTGTATTTGTTCTTAATGGTACAATAAATCGTCAAAACTCTAGATATCGTACCTACCGAGAATCCGCACTACATACAAAAGGCGCATAAGCAATATCATCAAAAGCTGTACATGAAAATAGAAATGTTTAGGGACCGTACTTTTAATGGAAACTTAAATGGCAAATTAGTGAGGAATTTTTGCTGTTTGAATTAATTCCGGCCTTAATTTATCTGACAGGTATATCACTAAAATATGGTTTCAAGCCCATTACGTCGATATCGGGAAACATTGAGTGGCATGCAAGATCACCTGATTTATCACCATTTGACTTTCTTCAGATACTTGGAAGGTAAAGTATACTTAAATAGACCTTCCACCATTGAATGCCCTAAAATTATTGCGAACGCAAAGAAATGCGTCGAGTTCCCGCATCGTTTATTAGCATCCTTCAACAAGGATTTCTAGACAGGTTAGGATACTGCCAAGGATCAAATGGTAGAAAGGGAAAGAAAATTTTCAAATCTTATAAGGCAATACCATTAGGCATTGGTAAAAATTCTTAACAGATTCGAGCGTTATATTTTTAAGGGCTAGCCCGTTGTAGTACTCTTTACCAATAGGTACCGTTAGAAATTTTTAGCGGGCAAGCCCGTTATAGCTTGTACGTGCTAGCCCCTTATAAAACATTTTACCCTTAGAAAGGATGATCAATAACTACATATTTACGACTTAGAATGCTTTCTAAACATATAATGTAATTTCTAAGCATGCTCTTGAAATTATTAATAATAAACCCTTGAATATCAGGATCAAAATAAATGTTCAACATATTTCCCCACTGTTAATTAGCCTGTTAATTAGCCAAACCTGACCATAAATAAAACAACACAACTTAAAGTATACCTCAACCGAAAGACATGCGCATTATAGTTCACGGGTAAAGCGCAAATCTATTAAGTCTTTTGACAAATACGTATGTTATTTCCTGAAGTGTCTTCTTTACCACATCTTTCCACCGACATAGATCGATCCTACTTGAGCTACTCCTGCCATACAATAGGAAAGAAAATATACAATATTTTAAATTTTAGGGGGTTGTGTCTATCCCCAGTAATTCAACTATTGAAAAATCCCATATCCTAAAATAACTTGAGTTACAAATTTATATGTCAAACCGTGATCGACGCACACTAGTCGAAATTATGAAAAACCTGCCAGTAATAAAAAAAATTAATTTTAAAATCCCCGATCTCAAATTACTTCCATGAATACCCTGACACTGGAGGCATATAGCTGCCTATTAAATTACTTTACCGAAAGCAATATGTGTCGTTTTGCTGAGTGTCAAAGTTGATACTTTTTAAGCTGTTTGATGCGTTTATGCCATATGTTAAATGTGCACAGAGTTTTAGCGTGCAAAAAAAAACTACATAAAAGTTTTGTGCAACAGTATCTTAAGATGGAAAATACCCAGCAAGATATATTTTCGTGAAATATTAGAAACTATAGGATTACGTTAAGATTTTAAAAAGATCTGTAATATTAAACAATGCAGTGTTTTTTTTTGTTGTTTTCGAAATCCCACAATTTCAAAAGTAATTTTGTTTATGTTCTCCGCATATCTCCAGTTGAGCATATCTTTTTTTATGTGCTTTAGTCCTTCATTATATATTTTCCGTTGACAAACGTTGCCCCAAAATGCCCCTTCTAAATAAAAAATTAAAATTATTTTCTAATTTTTCATCTTTTTCACATGTAGTCTCAACAGCCTCTTCAACCCAAATGTCAACCTCACCTTCAAGTGTGGTAACTTGTTACCCGGCACCCCCTGTTAGATAACAGACGAGGCTCTGATGACCGAGTACCAGCGGTATAACTGTAAAATCCAGAATTAAGGAAATGTAATTCTACCTACCACCCCTACCAACCCGCACCGGTTAACGTGGTAGGTGTAAGGCCAAAACCCCAAATGCCAAAAATGGAAGGACGAAATAAGAAATGGCCCTCAGTCTCCGGCAGCTCAAAGATCACTGACTACGGTAGCGGTCAGATCAGATCACGAGCGGAGGGTGCAAAGAATCCCCGTAGTGGATCTGGCTGCCAACAAAGACGAAATCTGCAAATAGCTTCTTACAACGCACGAACTCTGTTATCCGACCAAAAATTACTGCAAGTGAATGAAGAACTCGAAAATATCAAATGGGACATCGTGGGTCTTAGTGAGGTTAGAAGAAGAGGAGAAAACCAACACAACCTAAAGTCAGGCCACACGTTCCACCATATAGGACAGGAGGACGCATCGGAAGGGGAAGTGGGCTTTATTATACATAAAAGACATTCACAAAACATAAAAGACATAAAAAGTATAAGTCCACGAGTTATCTTCCTAATATTAAGACCAAATTCAAGATACAACATTAAAATCATACAAGCATATGCACCCACATCTAGCTCTGAGGAAGCACAACTCGAACTTTTCTATGACGATGTGACACAAGCCCTGCAAGAAAACCCAAACCATTACACCATATTAGTCGGCGATTTTAATGCAAAAATCGGTAAGCAACAGGATGATTCCGAAACCTCAATGGGAAAATACGGATACGGAGAGAGAAATGAAAGAGGACAGAGGTTGCTGAACTATGTACAACAACATGGGCTCTACGCGATGAACACTTATTTCAACAAGAAGCCTCAAAGGAAGTGGGCATGGATAAGTCCAGACGGGAATGCTAAAAACGAAATCGACTTCATTATAACAGATAAAAAGAATATCATTCAAGACATCAGTATTAAACAGATTCAACAGTCTTAAACAGATTCACAGTGGGTAGCGACCACAGAATGATCAGAGCGAAAGTAGTAGTAGACCTGAAAAAAGAATGGACAAAAATGATGCTAAAACGCCGCAGGAGAGGATGGAGTTACCCTGGGAACCTGACTCTATTTCAAAAAGATATCGAGGAACAGTTAAACAAGTCCCAATATATAGAAAATGGTACTGTAAACATAGAAAAGCTTAATGATAGCATTGTGACAGGAATTAAAGAAGCCGAAAAGAGACACTGTCCAAAAACACCGAAAAGGAGGAAAAATTAAGAGAAGATACAAAAAAGCTAATGGAAGAGAGACGAAAATTAACAGACAAGTATGATACCAACCTTGAAAGATTCAAAAGATTGAATAAGGACATCTCAAAGGCAGTAAGAAAAGCCATGAGGATCTATAATACGAAAGTCGCTTCCAAAGTCATAGAGGAAAACAAAAGCTTGAAAGTCCTAAGACAAAAAGTGGCTTATGGTAGAAAAAATATCTGCAAAATAACAAATACAAAAGGACAAACAGTAACAAATAGAGAGGACATACTTGATACAGTGGAAACTTTCTATAGAGAACTCTATCGAAAACACGGAGAGGACAGCACTAACACCACAGTACCCAAAGTTATCAATCAGGGCTCGGAGGATATCCCTGAAATTACTCTGTCAGAAATAAGAAGGGCTCTTACAGACATGAAAAATAACAAGGCACCCGGGGAAGATGAAATCTCAATCGAAGCCATAAAAATAGGAGGACAAAAATTATTACACGCCCTAAAAATCCTCTTCAATAAATGTATTCTTGAAGGAACAACACCGGACCAGTGGAATAACGCAATCATCGTACTCATACATAAAAAAGGAGATATAACAAACGTTGGAAACTACCGCCCCATAAGCCTGTTATCACATATATACAAACTCTTCACTAGGATTATTACTAGAAGACTAAGTATCAAGCTAGACCTTTACCAACCACGCGAGCAAGTGGGATTTAGACCAGAATATGTCACAAACGACCATCTACAAGTCCTAAAGGGTCTTATAGAGAAAGCCATAGAGTACAATAAACCACTGGCCCTAATATTCGTAGATTATGAAAAAGCGTTTGATACAATTAACCAGCATAAGATGCTTGACGCATTAGCCGACTGTAGAATAGATCACCGCTACACTACATTAATCAAATACATATATGAAAACGCAACAGCAAGTGTTAGACTTCAAGAAGACACTAAACAGTTCCGGATTAAAAGAGGTGTACGGCAAGGAGATACTATCTCCCCTAAGTTATTTACTACTGTTCTTGAATATGCATGCAATAAAATAAATTGGAATGACCTGGGCATAAATATCAATGGAGAAATGTTGACAAATTTGAGATTCGCCGACGACATAGTCTTATAAGCAGACCGTATCGATAATGCCAGGAAAATGCTGGAAAGGCTAAATGAGGCCTCCCGACAAGTGGGACTAAAGATAAACTTCGCAAAAACACAAATAACGATAAACCTTGTTCTCAGCGAAAATATCGATATTGATGGAACTCAAATACAACAGGCTGCCTCATATAAATATCTAGGCCATGAAATACGCATTAGCAGAGACAATCAAACATGTGAACTACATCGAAGAGTAGGATTGACATGGGCTGCTTTTGGTAACCTCCGGAACATATTGAAATCAGAGCTTCCCGTATGTCTTAAACGAAAGGTCCTCAATCAATGTGTCCTGCCTGTTCTCACATACGGCGCAGAAACCCTAACCCGCACTAAAAGAACACTTAATAAGATAGGAACCACACAGTACGCAATGGAACGATCAATGTTAGGCATATCTCTAAGAGATCGGATCCCAAATACAGAAATCCGAAGAAGAACCGGAGTACAAGATGCTGTGGAAAGAATAACCAATCTAAAATGGAACTGGGCGGGACATGTTGCGAGATTGACCGATAATAGGTGGACAAAACGAATTAGTGAATGGAGGCCCAGACAAGATGCCTTTAGAAGCAGAGTGCGTCCCCCAACAAGATGGGCCGACGATTTACTACGCATAGAGACAAACTGGATACAGAGTGCACAAGATAGAGAGCTATGTAAGCATTTAAGGTAGGCTTACGTCCAGCAGTGGACAAGCTTATAAACTGATTGATGATGATGATGAACGCCTTAAGTATTGAGAATAGACTTATAGTGTGTTATATAAAAAATGTTTAACATTTTGCGTAGAACCAAAAATGTTAATAAAAAAGGGGGCTAGATTTAAAAAAAAAATTCCTTTTGATCCACCCTGTATACTATAAGAATTTTCTTTTTGCTCTAAATGGGGGCAAAGACTTCACTAAAAAGCCTTTATTTCCATTTTTTATTTTTTTTATAACAAAAAAATAAGAAAGTTAAAGGGGGGTCACAGTATAAATGTTCAATAAGATTTTTTTTCAGTAAATTTTCATCTTAATTTTTCTAAAGCATTGTTTCTAATTATAGATATAATACTTTTTTGTCTATTTCATTGTCGATTAATTATTAAAATAAAATGTTTTACTTGATGTAGGCACCTAATACTTGCCAACTTCTCTTTTTAAAAACAGAATCCTTAAACCTCTATGATAAAAATGCTTTTTACGCTCTTTTATTCAAAATAGTATCATATCACGCATTATGAGCATACAAAACGTGTTCATTACTCAGTAGTACAAATCCAATCTATGAGAGATTTGTTGAAGTTTTTAGAAACTATTTCTCTATCCATATATGCTTCTCCTTATTCGATAAACATCGTTTGCTTATATATTTCTCCATTATTTCACCTTATGTATGCTTTTTATTTTACATAAACAACTTTTGCCTATATATTTTCTCAATTATATCAACCTATGTATGCTTCTTCTTTATTCTTCATGCTTTACATAAACAATTCTTGCTTATGTAACATTTCACCTGGGAACTACGCCATTCTTTATTCTCTTAAGCTTCTATGGTACCAAAATTTTTGCTTTGACTTCCTCAATGAATTTCTCGTCAGTCAGCTCTTTCAGTCCATATATGCTCAAGCTTTCCGATGTCTTAATTCCTTGCTGTGACTTTCTTATTTAGATAATCCGTCGTTGCAGTCTTATTTAGGCCGGACAACCCTTTACTTTATAATTCTTTCTTTGAATACACAGGTTTTTTTTCCTGTATATACTCTTTATACACAGTTTCAATGACACCTCAGTTTTTCTGCTTTTCTCGATAACGATAATCATGCAACTGGTCCATTTACTTCTGCTTTACTACACATCTTCACACCCGCCTGAATTATTTATTTTGAATACATAGTTTACTAGTTTTCTCACTAATATTTACCCTTCTATAGTTCATCACTTAACACGACGTATTCTAGTTTCAATTTTCATCATAAATTCTTCTATGTCCTATATATATATATTTCTTTTTTATATATATATATACAGTTCATTAACCTCCTAAGTGTTTTTGTATTTGTACTTGTCTTATTAACACTCGGGTTTTTTATTACACTTATTTATGTTAAATTGCTTCTTGTGGATATTCTTTCTATATGTATACTATATACATTTTATTAGTTTCCTTATTTATATTTTAACCTCCTAAGTGACTTTTATATGTAATTTTCTATGGGCACTTGGGTTTTATATTACAACTATTTACATTTGAGACTTTGCCTCCCACCTAATTTTTGTGTTTGTCTTAGTTTCTTCTTAGTTTACTTATTTTTCTTGTGTACTTGTTCCATATATAATTATATTTACCCTATCCTCGTCATTTTCACTAGTTTCTCGTGCTTCCTGCTCCATGGTTTCCTTTAGTTTCTCCTATATAAATCTGTTGTATTGCTCCATTTTAATATCTTACTGATTCCTGATGTTTTTAATTATCATATCAATCAGCTGTATTTAATTTTGAATAATTTCCCATGCAGATGCGGACCTGCACCCTGTCGTACCATATGGTGGTATCCTTGACCAAGACGGTAGAATTCTACACATGTGCCTTAATTCATTTGCTCTATCCTCGTGTGCTTGCAAATTCTAAGCCTTCAATGACTGTCACGAGGTGGCGGCACTTGTCTGCAATGAACCTGTTGCTTTTAGCGTCTGCTTTTAGGTGGCGACTTGTATTCTACGATGATTTAATACATTAAAGCGCGATTTGAATTTATGTGATACTGATTTTTTTTTATTATATTAGTTTTATTGGTTATATCGAAGTAGATTATTATATTGACCAATTGTTATGTTTAACTGACACTAAATTATAATTTGATTTTTAAAAAGCAATGACGCCGTTTATTGAGGGAAGACTTAATGAGATTACATTAACGACAAAGAACGGAAAAATCCACTCAGCCAAGGACACCACCTACCACTACCAGATGGGAAGCCAACCAGTGGAAAAGCCTGAACAATGACCAATCAGATAGCCAAACAGCCACCAAGAAATCTGTAAGAAAAGATGGCGCATCCGGTCGCCATCTATCATCCACAAAGCGAAACAAAGAGGAACAGCTAAAGAGGAACGTATAGTTTTCTTTTATTAAGTAAAGCTTTTGTTAATGCACTTCAAGTAAAATAATCGGAATGTAATTTGAATATCATTATTAAATCATAAAAGTAAGACCAGATCGTATTGCAAGGCAATAACACGAAAAAATAATATGATTCTTAAAAGCATTTGATATCTAGATTTGCAAAGATATTTAATTTCTATAAACAAACTCAGCATGTTTAATAAATTGAATAATATACAAAATCAGCAATTTTTTTATAGGTCAAAAAGTATAACTGAGTGAAATAAACTGCTATAATTTTAAAGACGTAAAATGCTGCTAGTAAATATTATTTACATAGACAGGCCCGTACAAAATTGATACAATATTAAATGTACAGTTACACTCATCAAAATGATTTAATTTATAATTCAAATATTTTCTTTTTCTAGATGTGAACAATCAGAAAGGGAAGATGTTAGTAAATATAAATGCATGAGACAATTTTTGTTCATCAGAGACATGAGGCATTATTAAATTTTTTTAAACCATACTACAGAACGAAGTGTCAATATTAATTAAACAAAAATTTATTAGAAAAATTGAATATGCTTGCATTTATGAAAATCAATATTTTATAAAAAGTCGATAGATTGTGTATAGATTGACATTTTAAAATATAAATATACAAGTTCAATAAACTACAATATTGGTAATAAGTAAAATATTAGAGGACAGGACCGTCTTTGTACATAAATAAGTTTGATAAATTTCTACATTATGGATAAAGAAATAAGCATTAAGCGACAGGACCGTCTTTTTGAACTATCGTATATGGTTCTAGAAAGAAATAATTTCTACAAATTATGTTGATATTCCAAAAATCTAGAATTATAGTTGTAATATTATTTAGACAATTTATAAAAATGTGTTTCTTTTTGTTGCATGTATATACCAAGCAACAGTGGATGTCCGTACTAGTCTCTCCAGCAGACTCTCAGGTGTGATACCCTCAAACAGTTTAAGGGTATTGTTAGAGTTCTAAACAATAAATCGGGAAAGTAACAAACGGCGCATTATGTATAATACAACAATAGGACCAGTTGTCAACAAAACTGGCAGTGTCAAAAATAAGATTTTAATGCGAGAGGTTTTATTTTGATATTCCGGCTGTTGCAGAAGGACTAACGTGTTTCCCACCCTATTTGAACTTATTTAATAATCCATGATTAAATAAACGATGGATCGTTAGTCTAAGAAGAGTTTTTCTGCTATATACAGTCCGCTTTCACATATCAAGCATTTTACGTAAACATTTGGTTCCGATCGAGACGGATACAGGCCAGTTTTTTGTTGAAGCTTTGACCATCAAAGTGCAGTTCCTTAGTTACCTTTATGGAAAGAATCACGGGACCTGGTTCAAGTTATGGTTCTTTAAGTTTGAGGCTTTCAAGGTGATATAAATTGCAAAGAAAGGAACTTCAAGGTAAAGCTTTGATTTTGCATGCACGGTAATTTTCCAGCCAGTGGAATTTTCCAAAGCTATTTGGCAGATTGCAAGTTCATACTAAGTAGTGAAAGACAAATATCTAAGGGAATTTGCTTTGCTAACATTATCAAATAATTAGATAAAGACATTTCGATAATAGACACTATATCCATCTGGGTTTTTGATCATTTTAATCCATAATAGCTCAAGTAATAATTCATTATTTTCATATTAAAGAACAAAAACTTTTCCAAGATTTAAAGTTTACTTGAGCATTTAGTATTCACTGCAATTATATACCTCAGCATTGGAGGTCGGTAAGAACATTTGGTTATTATTTTTAGGTTGATGTTGCAGTGATCTATGTGTGTTAAAGATTTGTGATCAAAATGTATTATACGATATAACGCATAAGAAGTCAGGGTAAAGCTATTTGTCATTTTTGAAGTATTTGAAGTTAGTTGTGTGCAATATTTTAAACCACAACTGTGTTCTAAGATTTGTTTGAGATACCTATGACAATAATTTTATTATTAGTGTTATTTAAAATATCTGACTTGCTTGTTACAAGTATTTGAGCCATTGTTAGATAGCTATTATTAGGCTTTGTATTATTTTAACGTAAAGAGGTTCTAAAAAGCTTGCTATAGCTCAAATCCTGTATGTACATGAGAAAGGCCATTTCAGGCAGTACAGATCGTTAATTTTTAGATAATAACATATCAATTATTTACAGTTACAGGGCATAAAGTTTTTACTCATTATTTATACTAAAAACATATTACTTGTTTTCAGTATACCTAAACTTGTGCTTAATTTGCACAATATTAGTTAAAATATTAGACGTTCTTTCAGCCGAACCAGCCTGTATAAATTAAGTTCCAATCAAGAAAATGGCTGCTAAACGTTCTAAAGTTTGTAAATCGGGCTTCTCAAATACTGACGTTGTTGGTGAGGAAGTGACAGCTAAAAATCAAATCGAAGCTTTATTTCGTAAACGATCTTACCTAAAGTCAAAGTTGTCTCGACTTTCAAACTATTTTCATCAAACTAAGGATGAAAATCCTAATTCTGCCACCATTACTGAGATAGAGCTAAGGTTGAAAGAAATAGAGTCAAATTTGCTTTCTGATTTTACAGATATACAATTTGAGTTACAAGGTCTCGACCCTGATAGGTTCACTGAAAGTGAGTTGGAGGATTTCGAAACAAATTATTTTGGGGTAATTTCAGCCTTCAAACAATATCTATCAAATGACTTTAAACCCATGGCAACGCATGCTCCGACTGGTGTGGGGCTCCAGCATTCTATGTCCAATGTTCATACTGTTAAAAGACCCAGCGCTAAGCTACCTATTATAGAATTACCTAAATTTTCAGGACACTTTGAAAAATGGTTAGAATTTAGGGATCTATATGTTTCCTTAGTACATAATATCTTGAACCCATCGAAAAGTTTCAGTACCTAAAGGCATCATTAGAGGGACTAGCTTCACAATGTATACAAGCAATTACTATTTGTTCTGAGAATTATCAGTTAGCGTGGGATATTCTATGTCAGAGGTTTGAAAACAAACGGTTAATAGTTCACAACCACATAAAGTCACTGTTTAATATATCCGAGGTTAAAGCTCAATCTTCTTATACATTTCGGAACATTGTAGACATTATTTCAAAAAATATTCGATCCTTGGAAAACCTGGGCATCACCACGACGGACTGGGATCCTTTGATCATTTATTTGGTTACGAGTAAACTTGATGTGGAGACAATTAAGGAATGGGAGCAACAAGTTTTGGATGATGAGCTTCCTTCTCTGTGTGAATTCAAATAATTTCTTTCTTCTCGGGCTGATTTTTTTGATAAGGTATCGATGCATAAGAAGAACAGTAAAAATGAAAATAAGAAGGTTTTCTTTAATGAAAATGGAAAAAAGTTTTCTTGCTACTATTGCAAACAGGAACATGCAATCTACAATTGTTCTAAGTTTTTGGCACTCTATTCCTGAACGGCAAGAAGCGGTTGAATCTAAAAAGTTATGTCAAAACTGCTTGCACAGTGGTCATAGATTGGAGAAATGTCGATTAAGTAAGTGTAAGCACTGTAAGCAACACCACAACTCATTGTTGCATCTTCCTGATTATAATGAAAGAAAGGATTCGAAAGTTTCATTGCACAATCAAGGTGTGCAAAGTCAAGTCTTGCTTGCGACTGCATTAGTTGAAGTTTCCAGTTCCAAGGGTGAAAAATATCTGTGTAGGGTTCTACTGGATAGTGCTTCTATGTCTAATTTTATATCTCAGGAGTGCGTGGATAAGTTAAACATTCATCAAAGTAAGATTTCTTATTATGTCAGTGGTATAGGTCAACTTAATTCCATCATTAAAAGTTCCTGTAACATTTCCATCAAATCGTGTCATTCCAACTATCAAACAAACTTTAACTGCTTACCTCAAATTACAAGTCAATTACCTAATTTTAACTTTGATCCAGTCACATTGAATATACCCGCTCATTGCACTCTTGCAAACCCTCAGTTTTTTGAGCCTGGACCTGTTGATATTCTCATTGGGGCAGGAGTTTTTTGGGAATTTGTGTGCTGTGAGAGAGTTTCCTTGGGCCCTGGCAAACCCATCGTCAAGAAGAGTAAGCTAGGCTGGTTTGTTTCGGGACCATTTGGGATGACAAAATCAAATAGGACGTTTTGTAATTTTTCAAAAACTTTAGACATCCAAGCACAATTGGCAAAGTTCTGGGAGCTTGAAGAAGTGTCATCAAAGCCAATTCTTTCCGAGGAGGAGCTTCAGGCTGAGAAACACTTTTCTGAGATAGTACGGCGTGACTCAAATGGGCGGTTCATAGTTTCAGTTCCATTAAAGCAACCCCCAGAAGTTTTGGGTGATTCGTATAATCAAGCATTACAATCAGTTTATGTCATTAGAGTGCAAGCTTTCAAAAAATGGAAAATTAAGAGAAATGTATGTGGAATTCATGACAGAATATCAGAATCTAAAACATATGTCATCCTGTAAGTGATCTAGTCAGTTATTTTTCTCCACACCATGGTGTCCTAAAGGAGGACAGTTTAACAACTAAGTTAAGAGTTGTATTTAACAGTTCGGCTGCTTCTAGTTCTGGCCTCTCTTACAATTTTGTTCAAATGGTGGGTCCAGCGATCCAAGACGACGTATTTTCTATTGTTTTGAGATTTAGACAACACCAGGTCGTCTTTTCGGCAGATGTTTGTAAAATGTATCGTCAGATACAAGTTAGTCCAGATTTTCGCCCTCTGCAACTGAGTGTATGGCGTGCTGATCCAAAGAATGAACTTCAAACATTTTCTTTAAACACTGCGACATGTGGTACAGCAAGTGCTCCATTTTTAGCAACGCGCTGCTTAAAGCAGTTTGCTCTTGAACAAGAATCATTAAATCCAGTTGCATCTCAAATAATCAGTAGAGATTTCTATGTTTATGATCTTCTTTCGGGGGCTGATTCTTTCAGAGAAGCAGTGCGTCTATGCCAAGATGTTTCAGATATTCTAAAGTCGGGGTGTTTCGCGTTAAGAAAATGGAAGTCTAACTGTCAAGATCTTTTGAATAACATTCAAGCGTCGGATTCAGACCAAGAGTACCTTTTTGGATCTTCAGATACTAATAAGATTTTAGGAATGCAGTGGTCATGTGAATCAGATACACTTCAGTTTCACATCAGTCTGACACCCCCTCCAAAACATGTTACGAAGCGTGTAATTCTATCTGAAGTCGCCAAAATCTATGATCCTCTTGGACTTATAAGTCCTGTAGTGGTAAAAGCAAAAATATTGCTTCAGATGCTATGGTCACAACAACTTTCATGGGATGAACAAGTCTCAGGAGACTTAGCACAAAAATGGACAAATTTTAGGTTAAACCTAACTAAGCTTAATTCTCTACAAATATCAAGGAAAGTTATCTGTGCAAACGCGCAATCAGTTCAACCTCACGGATTTTCGGATGCTTCGACTAGCGCATATGGTGCTTGTATTTACATTAGGTCTGTGAATTCAGGCAATGTAGTTCAAGTGCAATTCCTTACTTCGAAAACCCGCGTTGCGCCGCTTAAAACTGTAAGCATTCCTAGCTTGGAATTGTGTGGCGCTGTGCTGCTAGCTCAATTGTATGACAAGGTGAAGGCCTCTATCACTATCAAATTGGACAAGGTGGTTTTTTGGTGCGATTCTTCAGTAGTCCTGTTTTGGTTGCAATGTCCTCCAAATAATCTACAAGTTTTTGTAGGAAATCGCATTGCTTCCATACAAGATCTAACACCAATTGACTGTTGGAGACATGTCCCAACTGAATATAACCCTGCAGATCTTCTTTCGCGAGGAATGTCGCCGAAAGATATTATCAATTCACTGTCTTGGTTTCATGGCCCATCATGACTCAAGCACTCTTCCGATAGTTGGCCTCCAAACATAACATTTCAAAAACCTTTGTTTCTTGAAGATATTCCGGAAATTCGCAAATCATCTCAATCTTTCGTTGAAGTAAACTATATTGACATGTTTCCTTTTTCTAGATTTTCGTCATTTACTCGCCTTATACGAGTGACAGCTTATGTTCTTAAGTTTGTTCATTGTTGTAAAGCTGCAAATCAAAAATCAGAAAAGCAGAGTGGTATACTAACGATTTTCGAACTTCGCCAAGCACGCGAATTCTTGGTTAAGATCTCCCAAAAGGTGTCTTTTCTAATTGAAAGACGGGAGTTGGAAAAATCGAGCACTATTTCTAAAAAAAGCAGGCTGGTAAATTTAACACCATTTATTGATAATGGAATAATTCGGGTGGGAGGCAGATTGAAGCACTCTTCCTATCCTT
The DNA here is from genome assembly GCA_016904865.1 of Pissodes strobi. Classification (NCBI taxonomy): domain Eukaryota; kingdom Metazoa; phylum Arthropoda; class Insecta; order Coleoptera; family Curculionidae; genus Pissodes; species Pissodes strobi. The sequence continues at coordinate 69,169 of MU188943.1, read as the reverse complement.
TTAATACTAAACATCCTGCGATATTATGTTCTAAACATCCTTTTACTATACTTCTATTTAAACATGAACATAAAATGATGCTGCACTGTTGGCCTCAACTACTTCTATGTCAGGTGAGACAAAATTATTGGCCTATTGCTGGTACAAACCTTTCTAAACGCACTGTTAGAGAATGCATGGTATGCTTTCGGTACAATCCTTCATAGAGACCTTTCAACGTCTTATCGCTCGAAGAGGCAAACCATCCAAGGTGTACAGTGACAATGGCAGTAATTTTGTGGGAGCTCACAATCAACTCAGGGAGTTGGGTGATTTTCTTAATAATAACAGGGATTCTCTAAAGGAAACCTGTATCCATAGATTTGACATAGAGTGGCACTTCATACCAGCATACTCGCCTCATCACGGCGGTATTTGTGAAGCAGGAGTTAAGTCAGCAAAACACCATATGAAATGAGTTTTGTCCAACACTCTGCTTACGTTGAGTTTTTACACGGTCATAGCATAAATAGAAGGTATATTAAATTCCAGGCCTTTAACTCCCCTTTCAACAGATCCTAACGATTTGGAAGCACTCACTCCTGCACATTTTCTAATTGGTCGGTCAGTTCAAAACATTCCTTATCCAGAATTATTAGAAACTCCTACAAATCGCCTTTCTCATTTTGAGCAATTGGAATGCCTAACACAACACTTTTGGTCGAGGTGGAATAAGGAATTCATAGGACAACTACAAGAGAGGATATAGTGGAAAAAAGCACTGTCAATATTTCTATAGGGGCAATGGTTTTAGTGCACGATGACCATTTACCACCTTGCAAATGGCGTTTAGGGCGAGTAGGAGAGCTTCACCTTGGTGATGACAATATTGTGCTCGTTGTTTCGGTCAAAACAATATCTGGTGTTATACGACGTTCAGTAGTTAAATTATGCCCACTTCCTCTGAACGAATCGTAATCATACAGCGTTATTAGTTTTTAGAATAATATAGATGTTACACATCATAACATGTTTAGCTTTAGGTTCAAGGGCCAATGTCTTAGAATATGTTTTGTGTCTATGTATTTCTCTATAGTACATTTTTTTTGAAGTTCATGTTAATTCCTTCAAGGTGGGGGGCATGTTAGAGTTCTAAACAATAAATCGGGAAAGTAACAAACGGCGCATTATGTATAATACAACAATAGGACTAGTTGTCAACAAAACTGGCAGTGTCAAAAATAAGATTTTAATGCGAGAGGTTTTATTTTGATATTCCGGCTCTTGCAGAAGGACTAACGTGTTTCCCACCCTATTTGAACTTATTTAATAATCCATGATTAAATAAACGATGGGTCGTTAGTCTAAGAAGAGTTTTTCTGCTATATACAGTCCGCTTTCACGTATCAAGCATTTTACGTAAACAGGTATGTCAAATAATGCTAAGACATAGGGAGTTACAAAGGATCAGCGTGGATCGAAAGACAAACCACTGACGACATTTTATAATATAAAGTTATAGTAAGATGGTGTAAAATACAATATGTTTTCTCGAATTGAGGTCTTTTTTTAAGCAATAAGGATCATGTTAATGTTAGGGGCCAACGTTTAGAGAGTGAGGGCACGTGTGAACTACTAAAATGAACTTAAACTTGCAAAATGTTATTTAAACATTAATGACAAATTATAAACAACGCGTCTACGGGAGTGATTATGAACCTTAAATATGCAACGATCAGCACATTTTGTCATATAAAAATGCTCGGGAGACTTTGTGCCTCACCTAAAACCAGCCCTTGAGCTTGATCAATGGTCGCTTTCAGGTGCTAATCTATCCTTTTCTCCTCACCATAACCCGAGCTTGGCTTGATCACATGGTCACGAAGTTCGGGGGTTTCATATCCACAATAGTAAAAGTCGAATCTGTGATAAATTTGTCACAGTTCTTAGAAAGATAATTTTCTTAGTAGAATCTGTCAAGTAGTTAAAAGTGCAGTGTAAACTTTGAGTGAATTTAGTATCAAACCAATCTTAAACGAAACGCAACACAAATTCTTAAGAAAAACTATATTTCTGACTAAAGACTAAACAATTCAAAAAACATACCTCAATCGAGAGAGCATGCGGGTAATCGAGTAATCGGGTATAATATAATCTTATTAAGTTTCTGACCACTAGACATTGTTAATGTTTTCTCAGTAAGTCTTTGACCAATAGACGTTGTTATTGTTTTTAACTAAAGTGCTTTCTTTATCATCTCTTCTCACCTGTCGTAGATCGATCCCGAATCTGAGCTATATTCCTGCACGCTAACCAAGGTGTGGCATCGCGGATAAAATCAATTCGCGACAATATAATATACAACTTTTCTTTTATGTCAGTAATAGAGCGCTTGTCCTGAAGGTTCCAATTTCGCAACTATACAACAGCATCATTTTAATTAAATTCAATTAGTATGCTACTGCATTAGGATTTCCGTAAAATAAATTAATGATAACAATCTTTTATTTGATGAAAAACCTTATTAGAATGAGAATTTTCCAGATGCGCTGATTCGAAGCTTAGCTGATTAAAGTTGTGTAATGAAATAAAATTTAAAAAAGTAATACATGGAGGATTTAGAGACACCAATACCGAGAACGTGAGCTCGTATTTAATAACCTAATGGAACTAGTACATCCGACACTTGCTACTAAATTAAGTATTTCGCTTTGACGAGAAGGTGGTCAGATTTCCTTTAAGAACTTCAAGTTTAAATTAGTTTCGGGAACTTTTAATATAGCGGTTTTGAGATTTAATATTTTGCCGAGTTAATCGATTTACCAACACGCCTTGACTTTAACTTTTAAATTCTGCATAAATCTTCGTAAGAAAGTTTATTCAGTTTCGAACTATATAATTAAAAATGTTTGCTTACATTTCAATTCCTGCTTCCATGCTTCTTGGTACGTATTATATGTGACATCTAAGATCCTTCGCTTTTAGGAATTTAATTTACTAATGGCGATGGCGTATACAAAATATAAACGCAATTTATTTTAAAACTTTTAGTGGGTATTTTAGGGATATCTCAAGTAATGCTCTGGAAGAGGTTTTGAACAAGAAGAAAGATTCAAGCGTTTATAAATACGCAAGATTTACTAAATAAAACATATATGGGGGTAATTTTAAACTTAAAAATATATTTTCCAAGTATTTTTGAGCCTGAAATATGTTAACATCTCCGTTTACTAGCGGGTCAGATACTTGCAGCCTGTGTGTGTTAGTCGGGCTCAGTTTATTGGCGGACCGGATACTTGCACCCTATATATACGTTTGAAGGTTGAGTTGATCATTCTTTACCAGTTATTCGCTGACTTTGACCTACTTTCAGGTAAAAAATATTCTCGGTTCGACCTACTAATTTTCATACTGCACGAATTGATACTTGGTTTGATGATCGATATTGATTTTTAAAAATATTTGAGGTATGCGGTGTGACATTCTCTATTACGTCAAAATTATGCATTAAAACTTTATGGATCGAGGCAGGAAATTGTTTCAAGGATATTCACGTACAAGTATCCTTGAAATTTCAAGTGCAAAATTCCAAAATTTTGGTATTTTTATTTTAAATCCATAACAAATAAACATAAACAACATAACTCTCCAATAATATTCAAAAAACTTTTTTGCGGTGATTCCGTGATTTAATGATCCTTTCACATCGATTTACGGCCTGTGAATATCTAAACACAATTGTTTCCTAAATTTGGTCTGAATATGCTCTATTCTTTCAGCGAAAATGGGCTTTTCTCTATTCAATCTACTTTAAAATTGGTTTAGTTTTAATCGGTGCGAAATTTGAACGAGTTCCTATTTATCTTCATGAACCCGTTTTTTTGAGACAATCATCGATTTGGCTACCTTGAAGGTGCAAAATTTTTTCATGCAAAGTCCCGAAATATAGTTAAATATGTAATGTAACATAGCTCTTTGCCAAAATATTATTATGTCTTAATTGAGGTATCTATTTTGCCGGTAAAATAAGCAAAAAAAAAGAATCATATATTTCCTTTAAACTTCCACCAACCAATCAACATCGATTATCGATTCAAGTATTAATTAGCGCGATATGAAAATTGGTAGGTCAAATCCAAAATAATTTTTACCTGAAAGTGGATCAAAGTCAGCAGATGACTAGTAAAGATTACAACAACGCGCAGAGCCTGATCACCCTTTAAACATACACAAGATGCAAGTATCTGGTCCGCTAGTAAACCGAGTCCAGCTAACACACACACAGGCTGCAAGTATCTGATCCGCCAGTAAACGGATACATATACACGGAGTTACTGCTGCTTAGACTTAGAAAGAGCCTCCGACAGAGTATGGCATCAGGGGCTGTACTATAAGATGATAGTAGTACTGACCGAATCATCAAGATCATAAGGAGCTACCTAACAGGCAGAAGAATTCATGTGAGAATTAAAGGCAAAACATCCAGGACCAGGTTGCTTGAGGCAGAAGTAATGCAGGGCTCAGCCCTTGGACCGTCGCTTTACTCAATATTCACACATAATATACCATCATTCGACGACGCGAAAATTTAATATAATGCTGACGATACAATGATACAATTTGCCTACGACTCACAATGCAGGCCATAATACTCCAGAGGGGGAGAAAGGCTGCCGTACCACACATTCGGAAAAACAACATCGACGTACCTTGGAACGACGAAGTCAAGTACCTTGATGTGTACCTGGAGCGTGGCTTGACATGGAAAAGCGGCAAGAGACAAAACCAAGCGGGCAATGGCGATGCTAAATCCCACCAATGGAAGACATAGCTAAATATTGCTGAAGACTAAGCTTACTATGATAAAGACGATAGCTAGGCCTCAATTGACGCATGGTTCAACGGCCTGGGGACACGCAGCGAAAACCAGCTTTAAATTGCTTGCAGGAGCGGACAACAAGCTAGTCAGGAGGGCAGCTGGCGCACCTTGGTTTGTCAGAAATGACCACCTGCATGTGGACCTACAGTGGCAACTATTAGAGGACTTTAGAGTCGAAAAGGCTAGGCACGTATTCCAAAGAGCAGGTAACAGTGTCGATGAGGATCTGAAGCAAGCAATAGCTTATAATCCAGACAACCCAGGAAGACGCAGATGGGCTAAACACGAAAGACCTAAGAGTCTAATTATGTGATCCCACAAGAGACGACCAGTACCAAGAAACACAAAGCAGAAGTGGAGTAACATCCAATCCTGCTTCTTACATCCCAACTAAGACGACACAATAAACCACGCGAGGCATAATCTTAGTAATCACAGCGAGGCATCAAACTAGGAAGACCAGAACTTAAGAGGAGCCAATCCCGTAAGTCCTCCCTCCGGCCTGCACTAGAGACCCCTGAGGGGTTAAAGCACAGGTCGTAACACTGTTAAGTTTTTAGTGGGTATGCCAGTGGTGAGTCGCAAACTACTCCCCTCCCAGGGAGGGTACGTAAAAAAGCTTTTTCTCAGAACACAACACAGAGTACATATATCCGGTACGTCAGCAAATACTCTACACGGTACTCCATACACGTAGGGGCAGTTCCCCACAATACATCCGTCATGTTAAAATATCGTACAAAATTCTCGGGGTTTGATCTTAATCAATCTCTTGCGCTCTTCAAGTTACAATATCAAATGAGCAATCTTTGTCATAAACTTTATGAGTCTAAATTATCAAATAATTCAGCAGCCTCTTATACTCGTCAAGTTAAAGTTATCACATAACATCCCTTAGCCTTGGTCTCATACGCATTATCAATTGGCCATCCAGATGCCACCCTTATGGTAAGGCCGTTTTTCATGCACTTAAGCTCAATGTAAATACTTAATATCTTAAACAATGATATTTTCTTTTAAAGTAAAGTTCACTTATATTCCGTAACATTAAGCCAGAAAAACACCAGCTGACTAGCAATAAATATGTGTGATATAAGTTTCCGATGATTGTTTGGTGAGTCTCAATTTATATTTCTCGTTCTTCGCTAAGATTGTCAGTTTGGGAGCTAATTTTTAAAGTTTTCTTTGACTGAGCTAGCAGGCAGCTCTGATGCTTATTTTGATAAATCATTAAGCTCCACGAGTAGATCTAGTCTCCTTTCGATTCAGCTCGAATTTTCTTCGTCTGATCTTTTTTGCTACCATTCTTTTCCTCTTCAGCTGGATGTATATTTTGCTTTTGCTAATCAGCGGTCACAGCTAAGACTAATGCATCCATATTCGATTGTATGTGACCAGCCTATAACTGATGCCTTTATTGAATGCACCAGTTGATCTACTCCACGTCCACTATCATCTGGGATGTTTTTCACAGAAGGTGTTTAGAGAATGCATTCTATCCTTGTTTAGAAAGTTATTATATAATATCTGCCCAAGTTGCATTCACTCACTGAAGGTAACTACATACGAATAATCTACTGCTGCCGTTACTACTACAACTTAAAAGGCACTGTATAATAATTTTAGTAATTTTTTAAATAGTGCATTTGAAGCAAACAGTATATAAGCAATTTCGCGATTTTTATATGTAAGTCTCCATAAGAGAATATAATTTCAATCCGCAGCGACACTCGAACCTCGAGATCAATTAATACCAGTAAGGTGGATGCTACCTACTTGGCAGCAACTGGTGCGTCTACAGTTTTTTCTGTATACAACTTGAGATTGGTCTGTATACATCTTCATACAGCTCTATTAAACCTTTAGACAAGTTTAATAGAGCTTTGCAACAATCGAATATATGCTCTCGATTAATTTTAAACTTTTACTAAAGATGATCGTTAAGAAAGAAGTATCAAACCTGTTTCTGAATCTACCTTCAAAATTATCATCATTTTTGACTATTGGTATGAATTCATATGCATTCTTCCAAGGCTCTAAACAAATATTTTTTAAAATATCCAACTATACATGATATTTTTATATGATGCCGATTATTTTTGAGATTTATCATCTTGCAATAGTTTTAGAATTTATCTTCCGCTTCTTATCTTATCCTGCTTCTTATAAGCCACATCATCAAATTCGAGTACAGACTCCGGTTTGCTACTTGCAGAATCTACTATAGTATCGTTATCGATATATCCATAAAACATAATACCTCGCACTTGTATCAAAACATTCTCAAGGAATTTATACTTCTTTTGATATAGTGACTCAATATACATAAAAATTTTGAAATCTTATTCCATTTGTATCAGTAAAACCCTTGGTAACCAAAGAGAGCTGATTCTGCTAGGAGATCTAAATGCTAGAGTAGGAAAAAAGACCGATAGTAAAGTGGTTGGAGCATACGGAGAAGAGACGCTAAACGACAACGGGCAAAGACTTCTAGAAACGTGCGAACAACATAGAATGAAAATATTGAATGGATTCTTCAACCACAAGAATATCCATAAATACACATGGCACCAGGACACCAGAGGTCTCAAATCCATAATAGACTACATAATCCTAAAACAAGACACAAATTGGCATATAAAGGATGCAAGAGTATATAGAGGAGTGGAATGCGGCTCCGACTACTTCCTACTAATCTCGAAAATATGGATAAAATTCAACAAAGATACAGATAATATAAAGGACACCATACAGGATACAAAACTGGAACAAGTCAAATATAACCTTGACAGCCTATACGAATCGAGCACTGGAACCCTCTATCACAATCGGCTGGACCAGAAACTAAATGAACAATATCTAACAATGGACACCACAGATCTCTACAAACACATAATGGATTCTGTACACTCGGCCGCATATGAGTCTCTCGGAATAGAAAACCACAACCACAACAAAAACTACAATCTGATGTGGGATACAGAGCTAGAAGAACAGAAGCAAAATAAACAGCAAACCTACAATAAATGGCTAAGTACAAAATATAACAATGACTATGAAACATATAAACAAGAACAACGCGAATACATAAACATGATTAACAATAAAAAAAACGAAACATGGGAAAGGAAGTGTAAAGAGGTGGACTGTCACATCGGCGGCACAAGATCGTCAGAGGCCTGGAACTTGATTAGGTCACTAAGAAAAGAAACGTCAAATAAAATAAATATACAGCCGATACCAATACATAAGTGGCAAAAACACTATGCCAAAGAACTGAAAGAAGATAGAGAACGGTACCGTACAAGATCACCTACATCGTGTACTGTACAGGGAGAATATATTGATATCGACGATGACGAGATAGAGAAAGCGATAAAAGCCATGAAAACAAAAAAAGCACCGGGGCCAGAAGGATGACCAGCAGAACTACTTAAAAATGGCTCACGGAAACTAACCACATACCTAAAGGAACTGATGACAAGATGCATAAATGGAGAACCAATTCCAAATACCTGGAAAGAAGCATGGATAACACCGATCCACAAAAAAGGGACAAAAGAAGACTGCTCTAACTATAGATGCATTTCGGTCACCAGCACAATGAGCAAATTGTATAGACGAATCCTCCGAAATATAATTGAGAAAGAATACTCACCACTTGAAATAGAAGAACAGGCAGGTTTTCGTACAGGACGATCATGTATGGACCACATCTTTACTTTGGTTCAATTAAATGAGAAAAAAGCTGCAACAAATAGAGATGTCCATCTACTATTCGTAGACCTTACAAAGGCCTACGACACAGTCCCGGTTCAGAGACTTTGGCAGGTGCTAGAAAAATCTTCCATAAACAATACAGCCATACAAGCAATAAAACAACTCTATGATCAAGCGACATCAAGAATTAAAGTGGGTACAACTATATCCGGAAGTTTTAGAGTATCCAAAGGCCTACGACAAGGATGCTGTCTATCCCCCACGCTGTTCAAGATTTACCTTAATGAAGCCCTCCGAAAATGGAGAAGATCATGCGGGGGAATGGGTATACAACTAAATGAGGAAAAAACTTTATACACCCTACACTTTGCGGATGATCAAGTAGTAATCGCCCAGGACAAAGAAGATTTAGAGTTTATGACAACAAGACTTCTGGCTGAATATGACAAGTGGGGAATGTCGGTTAACAAATCGAAGACCAAATATCTGTGCATAGGCAGAGAAGCAGAAAACCTTCACGTAAACGACATAGAAATAGGAACATGCAACAAATACACCTACCTAGGAACTCAAATAGACAATACGGGTAGAGCAGAATGTGAGATCGAGGAAAGAATTTTGAAAGGCAGGAAAGTCATCGGATGCGTGAACTCAATATTATGGTCCAAAAATATATCACATGAAAAGAAACACCTTATCTATAACTCCATTTTCAAGAGTGTGGTATTGTATGGTTGTGAAACATGGCAATTAACGAAAAACATGGAGCAACGACTTCTAGCACTCGAGATGGACTTCTGGCGAAGATCTTCAGGAAGATCAAGGGTGGAAAGAATAAAAAACATCCGAATCAGAGACATCATGCATGTAGAGAAAACAATTATTGACGAGATACAGAGAAGGCAACTAATATGGTATGGCCATGTGGAACGAATGGAAGACGGGCGCCTCCCAAAAATTCTATTAAAATGGACACCACCAGAAAGAAGGAAACGAGAAAGACCCAAAACAACATGGCTCGGTGGAATAAAAAAGGCTATGCCAGAACGGAACCTACAACCGGGAGCCTGGGATGATAGGAGTGGCTGGAGGCTGGGGACCGGAAGGCGCAGGACGCTATGAGCCCGGAGATATATATCAGTAAAAGACGCAGCATAACATTTGTTATTCCAGAATTAACAGGATCATCAATTATGGCACGTACCGAATCTGGTAATAGCTCTATAATGTTGTTTTCGGGTATTAGTCATTTTCATATCAAAATTAACTACATTGATATTGGGTATCTGTTTATTTTCCCGCATTTTACTTATCGCGTCTTCATTCGTAATGAATATGTCAAAGGGTGAATAACTCTTAAATTAATTGTGTCATCTATCAAGCTATATTCCCTAGGATAATCATATTATGTACCAGATTCGAATCTTAAGAAAAGAGTAGCACGAGGTGAGATGTATCAAACCCGTCTAAAACTCTATGCTGACCTGGCTGTTACTGGATAAGGTCATATACAGATCTGTCTAAATCTGGACAAAGCTATATACAGACCTGCCTAAAGCTGTATAAAGCTGTATACAGATGTTACATCTTGAATTAATTAATGAATGATCTTGGGGAGTATGAGTACACTGCGACCTGTATAGATTTATTATGTCCCTCTTCCTTGGTACTTTCGTTGATGTGAATCTCAGTCAGAGTCCCTTATCCAGCCTCAATGCTATGATAAAATCAAGTAGTCTTGATGGAATGTTGTCCTATTCGACGATGCAGCACCTGAAACAGACCATTCACGATCACCTCACACTCCGTGAGAAGACTAGTGTTCCGTGGTTTCCTCCATCTCCTCACAGAACCGGCAACTGTTCTCGTTTTCAATTTGTATTCTCTTCAGGTGCCTTCTTAACCCTACAAGAAAACAGGTGAGAATGCGCAGATAGCTCTCACTTAGTGTCAAAAGCTGTTTGATATTCCTGGGTGAGGGGGTTCTAGAAACATCTTCAATTGCCTTAACCCTGAAAGACTTTCTCATAGACTAATATATTTGGTTCGCTCTTCCTTCCTGAACTCTTTCTTGTTGGTGTGCATCCCTATGCCACGGGAGGATTCCGGTCCTAAAAGCAGAATTTGTGCTCCTACTTCTACGAATTGGTCTGCTTTTTCGTTGCTCTCTATCCCAGCGTGTTGTGATATCCATTGAAGGAGTACTTTGTTATCCTTGCCTAGATTGTTTAGCTTATCTAGGTATCCCCATGCTATTCTGGAGCTGATTGTTACTGAGCTCAGCACTTTGATGGCTGCTTGACTGTCTGAGAAGATGACAATCTCTTTCTTCATATAGTTTCTGTCAAGGTTGAACTGCGCAGATGGCACTTTGCTGCAGTGATGTTCTTTTTCTATTCTTCTCTACTTCTTATCACGAGCGAGAAGTATTTTTCAAAATTGTATCTGTTGACTATATCGTCCTTGGGGGGCCCAAAAACTGGTATATGCTTTATCAGGGATGTCAATTCACACTTTCTAAGCCATGCTTCCTCACCCGCTTCCTCTGTTGCGATTCTAGTCATTGCTTGTCTAGCTTCTCCTTCTGCAGCAATGTGTAGAGGTGCGAGCCGTCACTTATAATTTATTATGGAAAGTAAAAAATATTTTATCGCCCTTCCCATTTTTTTTACATAAAAACCTTACTGAATATAATAATGGGTTCGAGGAAAGATCGTTTGCATCTTTAATATTTTCTACAATTAATCTAATATAATGTTTAGGCTTAGAACAAAAGGCTAAAGGCACTTCTATAATAGTAAACATATCAACTTTAGGAGCTGTTAAAATATCACATGAACCATCAGCCTTTTGGATTTTCCTTTTATCCTTCAGGAACACAAAGGCAACTTTGTGTTGCTGCCAATCTGGCTGGTATCGATCTCGAGATCATGTCATCGCTGGCCTTACAATAGTGTATGTACCTTAAATTTTCTTATGAAGATTTACATGTTAATATCTCAAAATTTAACCCAGAACGAGCATTGCTTATCTACTGCCAATTACATAATTGTTAATATATGCTACATACGAATTTCCTAAGAGATTATAATTTCCTTCTCAAATAGAGAGCTAAAAATATATAGAACAGAATATTCTGCAATTTTAAACATACGTTCCTGAACCACTCATCAATAACTATCTAGTTTTACATACGACGCGATAGAGTATATTATGCGAAAAATACAGAGCTTACAACTTACTATATAATCTCCTTTCAAGCTTTCAGTCGCGTTTGATTAATGGCAGGTACACGCCATTGGGGTAACGTACTTATCGTAAATGCAGGTATGGGGTATTCATACTCGTACAGTATGACTTATCTGAAATTAACGGCTTGGAAGAATATAAAGAAATGTGACGTTAATATGCTCTCGTTACTTATGTTTCAAAATAGACGGATATACCAAGAGCTTTATATTTTAAGCTTTATCAAATATTTGAATATTTAAGCTGGTTAGATGTTTAGATAAATGGTCTTGTTTGAAATAAATTTACAAAACAATCATTTTATGCCGTGCCATAGACTTAGTTAAAAATAATAAAATAGAAACTGGTTATAAAGATATAAACTGAAATTAAGAGCCCTAATGGATTATAAAATGTATACATAGACGAGATTATCTATAAATATAATATCTCGAAACTTTTGTTAGATCTGACTGAAAATTCTGATGGTTCAAACAAAATCTACAAAAAAAGTTGTAAAATTGGTGTAACGGTCAGAAATTGCACTATGCTTGATTACTAATTAATATTCAATTTATCCTTCATTCTGTCAAGAATGGAATAGATTTTCGATCTTGGAGATTTGTTTAAAAATTGATGGAGTTTCAAAATAAGGCAAACAGGGCAAAGGTAGAAAGGAAGATTGATTTGATTTTGCTTTCTGAACATGTTGTAATGCAGTGCGAAGCTTGTGCTAATACACAGTCTTCTTCTGAATAAAACTATTATTTTTTGGTGTATAATAATGTTTAGTTCACTTTTTAGTTTTTTGTAAATAATTTTTGGACTGTTTTTTTGCACATTTATTTGTAATAATTGAGATTTGCATTTTTTATAAAGAAATATAAATAATATTTTTCTAGAAACCAGTGTACTGAATTTTGCATTTATCATTAACACAGTAATTTGTGATTTTATTTTTAGAATCCACAGAAGTTTGACGTAAAATATATTTTTATTATAAATAACTTTCAAGCTATGATCGATAAACGAATAGTTTCAGTTCCATCTTTATTGCTGATTACCACATTATCTTTGTGAATGTTTGTACGGAGGTGACTTGCCCACATACTTTGCCTGACCGATTTTCAACAATCCTTACAATATTTCAGATTATCTGAAAGGAGAAAACAAACTAGATGTTAGTTTAAACATAAAGCAATTTTTAATCGCAATACAAAATCATGTAATTAATGATGATACCCTCTTCCCTAACATTTATTTTTAGTTGGAAGCTCAGCAACACACAAATATGCAATCCGCCGATAGGATCAAAAAATTTATTGATTATTCGATGTAAGAAATGTAAACTTCATGGAAAAGTGCGCGATCCTTGCAATGGTCCAACGAGCATGTTTGAAAATTAGCTTAAAATTAATCCTGCTCAAGAGAGAAACTTTTGGAATCTTTTAGGAAGTTGAGTAAAATATCAGCTAACTAAACCTGAAATTTAATCCAGCTTCAGGCTTTCCCATATATTACCAGGTTTTCTAGCTGCATTTGTAAAACTAGTAATTTCAGCTAAAGAGTCTCAAACAAGTAATAAAAAGTTTATTAGCCTTAGGCTAATTTATACATAGAAGAGATTACCTAAAAATATAATAATATATAGTATAACTCGAAAATTTTGTTAGATCTGACTGAAAATATATAGGTTCCAAACAAAAATAGTTTTAAAGGGGTGTAACGGTCAGAAATAACAGTATGCTTGATTAGTAATTAATATTCAATTTATCCTTCATTCCGCCAAGAATGGAATAGATTTTCGATCTTGGAGATTTGTTTAAAAATTGATGGAGTTTCAAAATAAGGCAAACAGGGCAAAGGTAGAAAGGAAGATTGATTTGATTTTGCTTTCTGAACATGTTGTAATGCAGTGCGAAGCTCGTGCTAATACACAGTCTTCTTCTGAATAAAACTATTATTTTTTGGTGTATAATAATGTTTAGTTCACTTTTTAGTTTTTTGTAAATAATTTTTGGACTGTTTTTTTGCACATTTATTTGTAATAATTGAGATTTTTTTATAAAGAAATATAAATAATATTTTTCTAGAAATCAGTGTACTGAATTTTGCATTTATCATTAACACAGTAATTTGTGATTTTATTTTTAGAATCAACAGAAGTTTGACGTAAAATATATTTTTATTATAAATAACTTTCAAGCTATGATCGATAAACGAATAGTTTCAGTTCCATCTATATTGCTGATTACCACATTATCTTTGTGAATGTTTGTACGGAGGTGACTTGCCCACATACTTTGCCTGACCGATTTTCAGCAATCCTTACAATATTTCAGATTATCTGAAAGGAGAAAACAAACTAGATGTTAGTTTAAACATTAAGCAATTTTTAATCGCAATACAAAATCATGTAATTAATGATGATACCTTCTTCCCTAACATTTATTTTTAGTTGGTAGCTCAGCAACACACAAATATGCAATCCGCTGATATGATCAAAAAATTTATTGATTATTCGATGTAAGAAATGTAAACTCCATGGAAAAGTGCGCGATTCTTGCAATGGTCCAACGAGCATGTTTGAAAATTAGCTTAAAATTAATCCTGCTCAAGAGAGAAACTTTTGGAATCTATTAGGAAGTTGAGTAAAATATCAGCTAACTAAACCTGAAATTTAATCCAGCTTCAGGCTTTCCCATATATTACCAGGTTTTCTAGCCGCATTTGTAAAACTAGTAATCTCAGCTAGAGAGTGAAACAAGTAATAAAAAGTTTTATCGTCTTAGGCTAATTTATACATAGAAGAGATTATCTAAAAATATAATAATATATAGTATAACTCGAAAATTTTGTTAGATCTGACTGAAAATCTATAGGTTTCAAACAAAAAAAGTTTTAAAGGGGTGTAACGGTCAGAAATAACAGTAGGCTTGATTAGTAATTAATATTCAATTTATCCTTCATTCTGCCAAGAATGGAATAGATTTTCGATCATGGAGATTTAGTTAAATATTGATGGAGTTTCAAAATAAGGCAAACCGGGAAACAGGACCCAAACTATTCGGGCTGTTCATGCAAGATTTCATTTTGATTGCTGAACATATTGTAATACAGTGCGAAGTTTGTGCTAAGACACGCTCTGCTTCTGAGTAAGATTATTATTTCTGCTGTATAATATTATAATACAAATAATTTTGAGTCTTAGCTTTTGTGCCTTTGGACATTTATTTGTAATAATTCAGATTTACAGTTTTTATATAAAAAAGATATATTTCTAGAAATCAGTGCACTGAATTTTGCATTTATTATTAATTCAGTAGTTTGTGATTTTATTTCTAGAACCCACAGGAGCCCTTTTAGTAAATTTATATGTAAAATACTTAAAAACTATGAATTATATAAAAATCCTAAATATCCTAAAATATATTTTTTATTTTTTAATAAAAACTTTTCAAGCTATGATCGATATACGATCCTATATGATATTATGCGTTTTTGAAACGCAGATTTAATAGTTTCAGTTCCATCTTTACTGCTGATAACCACATTATCTTTGTGAATGTTTGTACGGAGATGACTTGCCCACATATTTTGCCTGACCGATTTTCAACAATCCTTACAATATTTCAGATTATCTGAAAGGAGAAAACAAACTAGATGTTAGTTTAAACATTAAGCCATTTTTAATCGCAATACAAAATCATGTAATTAATGATGATACCTTTTTTTCTAATATTTATTTTGCAATCCGTCGATATGATCAAAAAATTTATTGATTATTCAATGTAAGAGATGTAAACTTCCTCGAAAAGTGCCTGATCATTGCAATGGTTCAACGAGCATGTTTGAAAATTAGCTTAAAATTATTGCTTCCTGCTCAAGTGAGAGACTTTTGGAATCTATTCGAAAGTTGAGTAAAATATCAGCTAACTAAACCTGAAATTTTATCCAGCTTCAGGCTTTCCCATATATTTCCAGGTTTACTAGCCGCATTTGTAAAACTAGTAAGTTCAGCTAAATTCTCAACCTAAGCACTAATAAAATTATATTAGGTCTTACTGAATTAGAGGGCAGGCGCAAAGTTGTAAAAAGTTTAATCATTTAAAGCTAATTTATACATAGAAGAGGTTATCTAAAAATATAATAATATATAATATAACTCGAAAATCTTGTTAGATCTGAATAAAAATTCTGGCGGTTCAAACGAAATCTACAGGTTCCAAAGGAAATCTACAGGCTCCAACTTATAAAACTTGTAAAAGTGGTGTAACGGTCAGAAATGAGAGTATGCTTCATTACTAATTATTAATATTTAATTTATTCTTCATTCTACTATTAATTCTTGACATTCATTATTCTGTCAAGAATTGAACAGATTTTCGGTCATGGAGCTTCATTTAAATATTGATAAACTTTCAAAATAAGGCAAACAAGGCAAAGGTTGACAGGAAAACAAAGTATTCAAGCCGTTTATGCAAGATTTTATTATGCTTGCTGAACATGCTGTAATGCAGTGCGAATACACAGTCTGCTTCTGAATAAAACTATTACTTTTTGCTGTTCACTTTTAGTTTTATTTTTAAATACTTATGGGACAAGTTTTTAATTTTTTTGCACATTTGCTTGTAATAATTCAGATTTGCAATTTTTATAAGAAAAATAGATAATATTTTTCTTGAAACCAGTGCACTGAATTTTGCATTTATTATTAACACCGTAGTTTGTGATTTTATTTCTAGAATCCACAGGAGTTTATTTAACAAAAATATATGTAAAATACTTAAAAACTGTGAATTATATAAAAATCCTATACACAATGCCTAGAAAGACAGATTTGACGTAAAATATATTTTTTATTTCTTAATAAATACCTTTCAAGCTATGAACGATATACGATCCTATACGATATTATGCGTTTTTGAAATGCAGATTTAATAATTTCAGTTCCATCTTTACTGCTGATTACTACATTATCTTTGTGACTGTTTGTACGGAGATGACTTGCCCACATACTTTGCCTGACCGATTTTCAACAATCCTTACAATATTTCAGATTATCTGAAAGGAGAAAACAAACTAGATGTTAGTTTAAACATTAAGCCATTTTTAATCGCAATTCAAAATCATGTAATTAATGAAGATACATTTTATTCTAATATTTATTTTGCATTCCGTCGATATGATCAAAACATTTATTGATTATTCGATGTAAGAGATGCAAACTTCCTCGAAAAGTGCCTGATCATTGCATTGGTTCAACGAGCATGTTTGAAAATTAGCTTAAAATTATCGCTTCCTGCTCAAGTGAGAAACTTTTGGAATCTATTAGAAAGTTGAGTAAAATATCAGCTAACTAAACCTGAAATTTTATTCAGCTTCAGGCTTTCCCATATATTTCCAGGTTTTCTAGCCGCATTTGTAAAACTAGTAAGTTCAGTTAAATTCTCAACCAAAGCACTAATAAAATTATATGAGGTCTGACTGAATTTGAGGCTAGGCGCAACGTTGTAAAAAGTTTAATCATTTAAGGCTAATTTATACATAGAATAGGTTTCTAAAAATATAATAATATATATTATAACTCGAAAATTTTGTTAGATCTGACTGAAAATTCTGGCGGTTCAAACGAAATCTACAGGTTCCAAAGGAAATATACAGGCACCAAATTATAAAATTTGTAAAAGTGGTGTAACGGTCAGAAATTACAGTATTCTTCATTACTAATTAATATTCAATTTATTCCCCATTCTGCTATTATTTCTTGACATTCACTATTCTGTCAAGAATTGAACAGATTTTCGGTCATGCAGATTTGTTTAAATATTGATAAGCCATCAAAATAAGGCAAACAAGGCAAAGGTTGACAGGAAAACAAAGTATTCAAGCCGTTTATGCAAGATTTTATTATGCTTGCCGAACATGCTGTAATGCAATGCGAAATTTGTGCTAATACCACAGTATGCTTCTGAATAAAACTATTATTTTTTGGTGTATAATAATGTTTAGTTCACTTTTTAGTTTTTTGTAAATAATTTTGAGCCTAGTTTTTATTTTTTTGGACATTTATTTGTAATAACTCAGATTTGCAATTTTTATAAAAAAAATAGATATTATTTTTCTAGAAATTAGTGCACTGAATTTTGCATTTATTATTAGCACAGTAGCATGGCCGTAGACAGGAGGGCCAGGGGGTCTGTGGCCCCCCCTTGGAATTTAACCGACTCATTTTTCAAGATACCATTTATGCCATGCCATTCAAGAAGGTGCCGAATCCTTATTTTTTAACGATTTTAATGACTTGGGTAAAAATTGGCCTCCCCCTCCGGGTATCACTGCGGCGTTATCTACGGTTCGCCCCCCCCCCTCCCTGAGAAAAAATTTTGTCTAGGCCTATGCACAGTAGTTTGTGATTTTATTTCTATAATCCACAGTTTATTTAACAAAAATATATTTAAAATACTTAAATCTGTGAGTTATATAAAAATCCTATACACAATGCATAGAAAGACAGATTTGACGTAAAACATATTTTTTATTTTCTAATAAATTCTTTTCGATAAACGATCCTATAAGATATTATGCGTTTTTGAACCGCAGATTTGATAATTTCAGTTCCATCTTTACTGCTGATTACCACATTATCTTTGTGAATGTTTGTACGGAGGTGACTTGCCCACATACTTCGCCTGACTGATTTTCGACAATCCTTACAATATTTGAGAATTTATGGAAGAAGAAAACAAACCAGATGTTAGTGTAAACATTAAGCAATTTTTAATCGCAATACAAAATCATGTAATTAATGATGATACCTTCTTCCCTAACATTTATTTTTAGTTGAAAGCTCAGCAACACACAAATATGCAATCCGCCGATAGGATCAAAAAATGTATTGATTATTCGATGTAAGAAATGTAAACTTCATGGAAAAGTGCGCGATCCTTGCAATGGTCCAACGAGCATGTTTGAAAATTAGCTTAAAATTAATCCTGCTCAAGAGAGAAACTTTTGGAATCTATTAGGAAGTTGAGTAAAATATCAGCTAACTAAACCTGAAATTTAATCCAGCTTCAGGCTTTCCCATATATTACCAGGTTTTCTAGCCGCATTTGTAAAACTAGTAATTTCAGCTAAAGAGTCTCAAACAAGTAATAAAAAGTTTATTAGCCTTAGGCTAATTTATACATAGAAGAGATTATCTAAAAATATAATAATATATAGTATAACTCGAAAATTTTGTTAGATCTGACTGAAAATCTATAGGTTCCAAACAAAAATAGTTTTAAAGGGGTGTAACGGTCAGAAATAACAGTATGCTTGATTAGTAATTAATATTCAATTTATCCTTCATTCTGCCAAGAATTGAATAGATTTTTGATCATGGAGATTTATTTAAATATTGATGGAATTTCAAAATAAGGCAAACCGGGAAACAGGACACAAAGTATTCGGGCCGTTCATGCAAGATTTCATTTTGATTGCTGAACATGTTGTATTACAGTGCGAAGCTTGTGCTAATACACGCACTGCTTCTGAATAAGATTATTATTTCTGCTGTATAATATTATAAGTAAGTCTTAGCTTTTGTGCCTTTGGACATTTATTTGTAATAATTCAGATTTACAGTTTTTATATAAAAAAGATAATATATTTCTAGAAAGTATTCAAGCCGTTCATGCAAGATTTTATTCTGCTTGCTGAACATGCTGTAATGCAGTGCGAAATTTGTGCTAATACACAGTCTGCTTCTGAATAAAACTATTACTTTTCCTGTATAATAATGTTTAGTTCACTTTTTAGTTTTTTGTAAATACTTATGGGACTAGTTCTTAATTTTTTTGCACATTTGTTTGTAATAATTCAGATTTGCAATTTTTATAAGAAAAATAGATAATATTTTTCTTAAAACCAGTGCACTGAATTTTGCATTTATTATTAACACAGTAGTTTGTGATTTGATTTCTAGAATCCACAGGGGTTTATTTATCAAATATGTATGTAAAATACTTAAAAACTGTGAATTATATAAAAATCCTATACACAAAACCTAGAAAGACAGATTTGACGTAAAATATATTTTTTATTTTTTAGTAAAAACTTTTCAAGCTATGAACGATACAGAATCCTATACGATATTATGTGTTTTTACAACTCTGATTTAATAATTTCAGTTCCATCCTTACTGCTGATTACCACATTATCTTTGTGAATGTTTGTGCGGGGATGACTTGCCAACATACTTTGCCTGACCGATTTTCGACAATCCTTACAATATTTGAGATTATCTGAAAGAAGGAAGCAAACTAGATATTAGTTTAAACTATCTACTATCAATGTGTTGATTGCATGAAATCTTCGAGCATAGTTGACACCATCGGGGTCAACAGCAGCGCCACAAACGAAATGTTTGCCCAACGCCAGACAAAACTATTGGAAGCACTTCATAGTGAAATTACAGACATCAAATCAGCCATTGAAGGAGGATTAAAAGCCTCCATGGATAAGATATTAAAGTCAATAGGGGTAACATCAACCTCAATCAAGTCAATTTCCAACAAAATGGACACACACAATCTGCAAATAAATTCACTAACAAACAAGCCAAGGAAACCTAGCTCATCTTCACTTGATTCTACTGTTCATGTAATCAATAACAACGAAATGTTGAATGACTTAAAGCAATTAAAACTAGATTTTGATTCCTTAAAATCTGGACATGCAAGCACTTTCCACCAGCAAAATTTCTAAAGGGAATGGCCTAGACTCTTCTGAGTTTGTTATGAAGTCCACTGTGCAGACTTCAAACTCAGAACTTCAGAGCTTCTACAGTGCCGACAAAAAGAAAACAAAACATAGTAGGTGTGAAAAAGAATGATGGAAATAAACTTGTTTCCTGCAAGGCGCAAACCTCAATTTTTATTTCCAAAATATCCCTAGATGTGGAAATAAAAGATGTAACTGACTACCTAAAAAACTGTTTTACTCCTGATGAAAAGTTTGTTGCTGAAAAGATCAATGTCAAATCTGGGCAGTATAATGCCTACAAGATAACTGGGAGCAAGGAACTTGAGGAAGCCCTCTTAAATCCCAACAACTGGCCGGAAGATATTGCAGTCAAAAAGTTTACTTTTTTTCGCTCCAACCAGCCTCCAAATAGCAACCAATTTTTATCCAGTGGCTCGAGTGGAGGGTTCAACCAGTCAAAAACCTTCTATCGAGGAAATTCGCAATCTCGCTCACGACAACAACAAGATAGACGATCAAGGATTCCGAATGGTCAACCTTAATGCAAGAAGCCTCCGTCATAAGGCCTCTGAACTGGAGCTCTTCCTACACATAGAGCACTATCCAGAGGTGGTTTGCATAACAGAATCTTGGCTGACCCAAAGTGAGGCACTCTGTTTCAAGCTGAACAACTATGACACAGCAGCATATTATTGCAGAGAGGATGATCGTGCTGGTGGAGTCTCGATCCTTGTTAGAAAGGACTTAAACAAGGTGAGTGCTGTTTATTTGGATGTTGATTGCCTGGTTCAACACACCCTTGAAGTTACTACCATAGTGGTCCATACTTTAAACAATATAAAATTCTATGTCTGTTGTATTTATCGGCCTCCAAACTCAACTTATGATAGCTTTTGTTCTAATCTTGAAAAAATACTTATTTCTCTAACTCGATTTAACTCTCACATATTTGTTTGCGGAGACTTTAATATAAACTTTTTGTCTAATGATAGAGTTACTATGAAGGTATGCACAATATTCAACTCATATGGTCTGTTTATACGAATGACTGAGCCATCTAAAATACAGGGTCCCTCTCGCACTTTGTTTGATAACTTTTTTTCAAATGTCAATATTAACTCTAGTAAAACAGTAGACCTAAGCTCTTCTGATCATAAAGCTCAAATAATCAACCCCATATTACCCACAATTAAGCAGGTGACTGATCATCCCAATAACCTATACAAACGCATTTTTTCTAAAGAAAACAAAGACCATTTTAGGCTTTTTCTCTCTAAGGAAAACTGGGAGTTCCTGTATCAGACTAATTTACCTCATGCTACTTGCTTTTCTTCTTTCTTCAATACACTTTATAGTTTCTTTAACATTGCCTTTCCACACACTAAGATTTCAAATAAAGGTCGGCCAAAGGCAAAAAATTCCTGGATAACCCCAGAGCTTATTAATGAGAGTAACAACCTTAAGATATATCATAGACAAGTTATAGAGTCAAATGACACTGCCCTAAGGCTACTTTATTAAAAAAGCATGACGGTGCACAAACAAAATATTTCTTTGGCTAAGAAACATTATAACTCCAGCCAACTATGTGCCTCTGACAACATTACTAAGGCTGCCTGGAAAAATATAAATTCTCATACCTGTAGCAAAACAAGAAAACGACTCCCTAATAAAATGTCATGCCATCTCAATGAAGTTACTGCTAGTCAAGAAATAGCTAATTCTTTTAATTATTACTTTATTGAATCTGTTGATGATCTTACAAAGCAATTTCAATACATGGACAATCAAAGGGGCCTACAAGAAAATAAATGTCCACAGCCATTCACTGAGGATGAAACAATGGAAATCCTAAAAATTGTCAAAACCAAAAATTCTAGTGGTTCTGATGAAGTACCCTGCAGCCTTATTGGGAACTGTTATCAAGAGCTTGTACGACCTTTAACTTTATTAATTAATCTCTCATTTGAAAAGCGCTATTTCCCCAATGAAATAAAAACTGCTAAAATAATTCCAATTCACAAAAAGGATGATGATACATTTTCTCGACTCATTTAAACTCCTAAACTGCAGACAGTGTGGCTTTCGTGTTGGCCGCTCCACAGTGGATGCAATCATTTCATTTTATTTAAAAGTTCTTGAGGGTCTAAAACAGCAGGTTGAAGGTGGCTGGAATATTTTTTGATTTTACAAAAGCCTTCGATACTATTAACTTGAGCTTATTGTTGGACAAACTTAAACAACTTGGCATAAGGGGTGCGGCGCTTAACTGGGTAAGGTCTTACATAACGGATAGAGGACAATATGTGCAGCTCGATAAAGAACAAGGATTTATGTCGTCTGATTGGATGAGTGTGAAAACTGGTGTGCCACAGGGCAGTGTACTTGGCTCAATACTA
The DNA here is from genome assembly GCA_016904865.1 of Pissodes strobi. Classification (NCBI taxonomy): domain Eukaryota; kingdom Metazoa; phylum Arthropoda; class Insecta; order Coleoptera; family Curculionidae; genus Pissodes; species Pissodes strobi. Next base: position 46,213 of record MU188943.1, on the reverse strand, counting down.
TTCCTAATGTTTGTTAACGATTTTCCCCTTTTCGCCAATTCATATTATTTAACCCTTTTTGCTGATGACACCTCGGCAGTAGTAAATGCAGATTGCTTGGGGGAGTTGGGTACAAAGGCTCAACACTCAACAGTGTGTGGCTGATATAAGTAATTGGTGTAAGGAAAATGGACTGTGTTTAAATGGAGGGAAAACAAATATAGTTGTTTTTACTCCTATAAGGGTAAAACACGACAGTAGTTTGCTGGTCAGAGACTAGACCAGCCACTCCATTGAACAAAAGGAAGTAGTAACTTTTCTTGGCCTCACAGTGGACCAACATCTGTCTTGGGGTGACCATGTTGATGATATCTGCAACAGATTGTCATCAAAAAATTATGCTGCCTTGCAACTGAGAGACTGTATTGATTCTAAATGTCTAAAAATATTCTATTATGCTTCTATTCACTCTGTGCTATCCTATGGTTTGCTAGCGTGGGGGAACTCAATTCACATCACAAGAGTCCTTATTTCTCAAAAAAGAATTCTGCGTTCAATGTATAAGCTTTCATTTATAACCTCTTGCCGTCCAATATTTCAGTCTGAGAGCATTCTCACAGTCATAAATATGTACATATTTCATTGTTCATGTTACATCTTTTAAAAATAAAAATAATTTCTTAAGGTTTGGTGATGTTAACAGCTATCAAACCAGAAACTCTCATCGATTATATATTCCACCTGCACGGCTTACGCAAGTTCAGGAGGGCCCTGAAATATCATCATTAAAAATATTTAATTTCTTACCAGAATCTGAAAAATCCTCTGCAAATATTAGATCTTTTAGAAAAAAATTAAAAATCTTGTTAACTAATAATCCTTTTTATTCCCTGCAAGAGTTTTATGATTCGGATATTATATTCCCTACTTAGTTGTGCATAATCTTCATATCCTGTTTTAATTTGGTAATGTTTCACATCACATCTTGTTTAATGTAATTATTGTATTGTGTAAATATTGTATGTATTTTGTTCCATTTAGTTTTTATGTAACCCCATTGTCCATTATTATTTGTATTTACCTCAATATTCACCTATTTTATCATTTTTGTATACCTACTAATAGTTTTAGTATTTAGTTAATTAGGTCTGTTTTTTTTTTAATGTACTTACTGTTTTTATATGACAATTCCTATACATGTAATATGTCTATATTGGGAATAAATTAAATAAATAAATAAATAAAAACATAAAGCAATTTTTAATCTCAATACAAAATCATGTAATTAATTAATGATGACACCTTCTTCTCTAATATTTATTTTTAATTGGAAACTCCGCGGCAAACAAATATGCAATCCGTTAAAATATTCAAAAAAATTATTGATTATTCCATGTAAGAAATGTAAACTTCCTGGAGAAGTGCGCGATTTTTGTAATGGTCCAACGAGGATGCTTGAAAATTAGCTTAAAATTATCGCTTCTTGCTCAAGAGAGAAACTTTTGGAATCTATTAGGAAGTTGAGTAAAATATCAGCTAACTAAACCTGAAATGTAATCCAGCTTCAGGCTTTCCCATAAGTTTACTAGACGTATTTGTAAAACTAGTAATTTCAACTAGATTCTCAACTAAAGTAGTAATAAAATTTGTTATAGAATCAGAGTCAAGGTTCAAAATTATAAAAATTAGAATCGATTTAGTCATAGACTAGTTTATTTTAAAATATAAACTCATCGACATGTAATTTAGCCTTACTCGATTATCAATCGACAAAATAAGTCATTATATTAGAAAGCAATAAAAATTATTTAATTTCAATAAAAATATAATAATTCACATCTTTACTTATAAAATTTATGTTGTAAAATATTATTTATATTGAGACGCATTTTATAGACATTTGTTTTTTCAAAAAGCTTTAGTCGTAAATGAAACAAAATTTAATTGCAGGTTGACTTAATTTGGGTTAGTATTGGTTAAGCATTAGGATTTCACCTAGAAGTTCTGTCAACAAAAATCTGCAGGTTTAAAAAGAAAAGGTTATAAAAACGGCCAGAAAATTACGGTATTCTTAATTACCCATTAATATTCAATTTATCAGCTATTCTGCTATTAGTTTTTTGCATTCACTCTTTTGTTAAGAACAGATTTTTAATCATAGGGATTTGTATCAATATTGATTACATTCGAAAATAGGGCACACATAAGGATGGTATCATCATATATTGGTCACATTAGACAGTATATTAATACTTCTCTAATTAATTTGGCCATCCGTATTGATCATGTTCTTTTATTTGAGTGTCATCCGGAAAAGTGTGAAGGAAGTCACACATGTTGTTATCACAAATAAAATTAAATATTTCACTGTCGCGGGAACTGGAACTCCAATTTTGTTTAGAGAAAAGGCATGCCAACAATGCTAATATTTTCACTTAAATAGTCTCATAGTTGCATGAATTCCATATATATTTCTTAGGGCAAGTGGGCTTTATTGATGAATTCCTAAATGGTCTGTACTTGCTTTCATTTAATCACATTAGCTTGTGTTAGTATATATATATATA